>JABSTQ010000336.1:0-26938 GCA_013358835.2 Ixodes persulcatus
CTTCATCGAATGGTGTAATGGTAATTGTTTTTAGTTGTTGCATGATTGTAGTAAGGTGGTGAGCTGGTACTAATTGGACACCTTGAAAAATAGTTTGCAAAAAGCCAAGGAGACAGGGAGAGTAACACGTAGACCTCATGCGAGCGCAGACTGAACTCGCATAAATCAGAGAAGGGAGAAATAATGTATGCGGAAGGAGCTCGAGCACAGGCCCAAGTGGAACGCGCTGATTTACCTGTTAGCAAGAGCAGATTTAAAAAACATAATTTTTATGTCAGTTAAGGTAACAGATGGATGGCTAATACATAAAAACAGCTCAATCTCTCTCTAAAATCTATGATGGATTGTCACCTACCTATGCTCTGTTTATACTGCTCGTGTATGTCATCCTTAGGAAACACGTGAATAATTAGCAGATACTATAAAAAAGCATACAAGAGAATTATTTTAGGCCTTTATTATTCTTAGTATGGGCGAACAATTTGTGTGCACATCCGTCTGTTACCTGAGCTGCCGAGGAAATTGTTTTTTACAGTCTTATGCCTATGGGTGAATTAGCACATTCCACTTGGACCTGTTTCGAAATTTTGCGAAAGCTCCTTCCGCATTCTTTATTTTTTTCTTTTCCAATTTATTTGTGTTGGGAGTTTGCACTGTATGTAGTGTATGTATCATCTCCTTTATTCCTTGGTTTTTGTGCGCTATATTTCAAGATGTTCAATCAGAATGAACTCACCACCTACTGCATGGGAAGGCTGTTGTTAATTCTAGAGTGTCTGTAAAACAATCTACCTGACATCTTTGCCTCACGCCCCAGTTACTGAAGCTCACATTCTCCGAGCACAGCCTTTCTGATTTCTCTCATCCTCTTATTTCCATTGTGCACCAGTCTGCGTCCTACGTGTTCCTGTCCTTTTGTCCTTGTCTTTTTGTGCACTTTTTTTCAAGTTGGTCCATGATATTTTTTATCATATATTCTAATCTGTGTTTTCGTCTTTATACTTACTGCAGCTTTTCCCAATTAGACGTTGGCATTCACTTTCGCCATCCTGATGTGAGTGACCTGAGACGACACAGAATGTCAGTCTTCTCTGCTGAAGTCCTGGCTTCATGGAAGACTGCCAAGACTGTTCATGGTAAGGTGCTCTATATATTGAGCGATATAATAGCAACTTATTGCTGCTGCGATTGTTTTTAACACAGACATTATTTATGGGCTGGCCTTTAGCAGTTCTGATGCCACTCACGTGGAATGAAAGCCTGTAGGGGAATTGCGCATTTCATTCGTAAGCGGAATTATGAGTTTACAACAGTAGTGCGTTGCGTTGCCTTGCGTTGGGGGATCGGTGGCCGACTGGGCTAGCGCACACCAACTCGGAGCACCTGGAGCGAAAGCTTGTGCTGCAGAACGCAAGGATCCTGGGTTCAATCTCCACCCCTGCCCATTTTATCTGGATGAGCATCGTACCGGCGTGCGATCATGTATCACTACTGCGTGGTGCAGGTTGAAGACCCCAGGCTAGCAGTCATACTGCACTGGCTAAATTGCTCATCTAGAGCGAGCAACTCATCACAACTTTGAAATGGCTGACCAACTACACGCTGTATAAATATCCACAGAACCCCAACAGAAGTGCGTCACTACTAGCGTCCAGTATTGCTGTGTGTGTTGTATTTGTATTTTGTATTTGTTTATTTAGTGTTCCCAATAATGGCAGAAGCCTTCCCATTGGTGCGCTTGTTAGTAGCAACACACGAACACGAACGAACGGCGAGAGTGGTCAACAGTGCCACTCTTGCCGCTTGCCACCGCGCCGATTGGTTTTCGGAGAACTTTGCAGTATTGGTCTCTGTGGTATTTGGTCATATATCGCACATGGACACAACCAGGGCGCTGTACCTACAATTCAACACTTGCAAGACTTGCGTGAATACACCCTGTAGGTGCTTGCACTTTCAGAGTCATTTCAATGTTGCAGAAATGATAGAATGGATGCTTGGGCGAGTTGGTGAACCGTATTCTACGGTGACAGCGCAGAGAAACAATCGCACTCCAGATACTCGGGAAGACAAGCACACGCGCTGAACTTAAAACTTTCGTGTATTCGACTACTTTGCTCTTCTCTTCAACATCTGCATTGACTTTTCAGAACGTGATAAGGAGAAGAAATAGCACAAACTACAAGAAAAAAGCGAAGAACAGCACAAAAAAAAAGAAACGAAAAAAAAAAAACTAAAATAGGAAGCCTTTACAAGTCATCCCTCTCCCTCACTGCTATCCTTAAGATAGAAATTGGTGCTTTTTGGTCGACAGCACTATAGAAGGACTACTTACACACTTGTTCTTCACATGCTCTATTCTTTGCGCTTCCATTATTTCTCTTGTCAATGTGTCTCGACTCTTACCTATTACGGAACAAGTTTCAAAATGTGCTACACAACCACAGTCCGGACAGTGGGTTCCCAAATGTCCTGCGGCGACTCAGTGGGTGTTATAAAAATGCTCCTTTAAACAATGATTTAAACACCTGACAGTCTGGTCTACATAAGTGGTGTGGTAAGGAGCATGTAGGCCAGACTGGCGGGTGTTTGAATGATTGTTTAAAGGAGCATTTTTATAATACCCATCGAGTTGTCGCTGGGCATTTGGGAATCTACTGTCCGGATTGTGGTTGTGTAGCACATTTTGAAACTTGTTCCGTAATAGATAGGGTTTGAGACACACTGACAAGAGAAATAATGAAAGCGCAAAGAATAGAGCATCTGAAGGACAAGTGTGCAAGTAGTCCTTCTATAGCGCTGTCGACCAAAAAGCTCCAATTTCTATCTAAACGATAGCGGTGAGGGAGAGGGATGAATTGTAAGGGTTTTCTTTTTCGTTTTTTACTTTTTTCTTTTGTCTTTTCCTTTTCTCTTCTCTTGTTTTTCGTTTTTTTTTCTTGTATTTCGTGCTATTTCTTCTCCTTATCACGATCTGGAATGTCAACCTAGACGTTGAAGAGAGAATGAAGTAGTCGAAGAAACAAGTGTTATAAGTTCAGCGCGTGTGCTTGTCTTTTTGAGTATCTGGTGTGTGATTGTTTCCCTGCACTGTCTCCGTAGATTATGCAAAAATGAATAATGACATTGGCATATTTGTCGTGCCAAAGCCTGTCACACTTGTTCCGAACTCTGATCTCCACGAGATCACAATACCATTGTTTATGTTGTAGTGGCACGGCAGTGTCTATACTTGTTTTGCTCCAGTCTTTGTAAGGGGGACGCTGTAATCCGATTCTACTCAATTATGGTGTACTAGATAGCACTATATTTGCAGAGCTAGTCTTCGGTTTTTGTAGTTCCATCGAAATATATTTCAGCTTTTAAGTTACTTGTTATTTAGCATGTAAATTTACAAGCTTATCTAGATTGAAGGCAGCAAATATCTTGCCAGCACTCATGGTACGTGTTTGAAGTATATTGCGTTAACATAATTGACCCAACCTTTGATTTTTATTTGTCAGTGCCTCAACGAATTGTGCATGCTGGGATTGCTTTTGTTTGGTTGTTTCACATGATCTACAGCACATTTTTCACCTTTCTACTGAGTGCAGCCCTCGCCGAACAGAAGCTAGCATCGACTAGGCCAAGGTTCCAGTCCATGGCAGTCTGCAAAGGTTGTTGATGGTAAGCTGCCTTATATATACAGCTGTGTAAGAGCAGCTTGTCCTGGGTGACAATTTAAAATGCATTTTTATGTTTTAGAAAGTGAAATTTGCATGGGCATACTTGCATTGTGAAACCTTACCAAGCCTGTTCTGAACTTTTATCCTCTTGAGATTTCAATACAGCCGTTTGTGCTGCACACACACTGGCTACTTCGGCCAGGTAGAGACTTGATACATATGAAGGTAGACAGGTGAGTATCAACTGCTCAGTGCTGTCCATGGTGACGTTCTCTCCTTATCAGACGACTTGCCACACTTGGTTCGCAAGGCATTTGAAAAGGAGAGCAAGTCAGCTGCTGCATGATGCTCTCAGTACTGGGCAGTCGATGATTGCTTGTTCACCTTCGTATAGATCACGACTCTCCTTCAAGCTTGGCAAGTGTGACACCTATCTGATTCAGCCTAGCAGTGGTGTGCTGAGCGGTATGTGTAGAGCTAGTTGATTTGTGTACAGACAGTGGCTGTGCAGTATAAAGTAGACCCAATTGGGAACTTTAATGCAACCTTCTGTAGTCCCATTGATGATATGATTATGATTACACAACGTTTTATGGCGCAAAGAAAAAAATAACGCGATGTAATCGGTTTTCTAGACTGCCTGTGCGACCTTCAAGCTTGTCTTTTTACGTTCTGCGCAGTGAAATGCCCTCTATAAGCAATATTTAGGGAATCCTTGAGCTATATGCTGAAAGGAGTGAAAGCGGCAGTCCCGGCCGCATTCTCCCCTCTTCTGTATACTGTGCAAATGCAGACGGACGCGCACTTCGGATGCTTTAAACCTAAGGGCCCCTCATAAAGCACACGGCTTAATAAGCATCAATTATTGTGAAGTGTTCGCGGATTTGGCTTTTAAATGTCATGCACATAGGAAGCACAATGGTTGTGTAAAGTACGGCGAAATCGCAATGGTGCACTTTAAGTAGGGTGACCAGACGTCCCGTTTTGGCCGGGACAGTCCCGTTTTTGAGGTCCGCTTCTGCCGTCCCGTCATTTTGCACCAATGAAGAACCATGTCCGGTTTTTTGTCCCAATAAAGAACCATGTGAGTTAAAGCGAACCGCAACTATGTCTACTCGTTACAAGTATATTTTACAAAAATTACCGTAGGTACTTACAAAAATTTACCAAGAGAGTAAGATTTAGAACTGTTCTTGCCCACAAACACTCATTCTCTCGCGAAGACGCGAGTGTAGAAATATTTTTTGAGCTACCGGATATAGCACTCATGTGTGATTGAACTTCACATATATATGTGGGAAGACTTTTACAACCGAGTCTTGCCGGATAAAGTCCTGCTTAGGAAACTTCGGTTGTCGGCAAAATACTCCCACACCAACAATGGACCCGAAGCAGGACCTTCCAAATGAGTGCATGCAACTGAACCGTGAGTGTGACTGTTCCCTAGGCCCTGAGGCATTAGTGCAATATGGTAACGTTTTGAAATAAAAGCAGTTCTTTCATTAATTTTTTTCGACCAATCTATATCTTTAGAGTACCCCTTCTTCCACTGGCTGGGATGTCCCGTTTTCTACCTTGAGGAATAGGGTCACCCTAACTTTAAGGTTATATTATACAGGGTATGTTCAGCGAAATGCGGGCCAAATAGTTTGTGCCAAAACTATACATCGCACAAAAAAAAGTCTTGTGTTGTTTTGGTCCTGAGCCAGGGGCCTATTTAGAAAAATTATTACAAAGCAATGTTGCTAATAATGTGTATGTGGGCTGATTCTTGTGTTTATTTTTTTCTTCTAATTACAGCATACACGGAGGGTATCTCCAAGGAGGAGGAGTGGATCCCCGCCCCTGCCCGTTTCGATGTGGATGAGCATCGTACCGGCGTGCGGTTGTGTATCACTACTGCATGGTGCGCGTTAAAGACCTCAGGCTAGCGGTTGTACCGCGCTGGCTAAATTACTCATCTACAGCTGAGACAGCAGACGCCCACTGAGGCAAACTAACTTCCGACTGTATAAACATACACACAATTTTTTCTTTTTTTTTTTGAGAAGGAGTGGGATTATGCAGAGAGGCTAGTGGGTTTTTCTATGGGTACGAAGCTGTCCGAAGTAAGGTCAGAATGGAAAAAGCACCACCAAGTTCCGCCTGGTCCCAAACAGCCACAATAATGAACACGGAATTCAGAAAAATAGTAATACGAAGGACTTACGCAGGCAGCCACACTTTTTGAGTTCGCAATGACATTTGATTATGATCACAAATATTCCTGCTTTGCTCAAGGTCGCCTAGTTTACACACCATATTGGTGATCTTTAGCGCAGCAGGAATATTTTTTATCAGAATTAAACGTCATTGTTAACTGAACAAATGTGGCTGTCTGTCTAAGTCCTTCGTGTTTTTATTCTTTTTACTTCTGTGTTCATTATTTCATTTTTTTTTCTCATGATTTAGTCCTTTGTGTTTTTGTTTCTTATGTGTTCATTATGTTATTTTTAACTTTTATGAGGTTTTAGTTAAATATATGATGCCCTCATCATTTTCTAGTCCGGGAAACAGTGGTGACCTCGTCGTGTTCAAGGAGCAGTAATGACCTTTTCATCTTTTATTGCTTCCGGCGAATAACGGTGTCTGTGTGCGTGTGTGTGTGCGGCGTGTTAATCACACGGGATGATTTGGCGACCGAACGGAAAGACAAGGCCAGCGAGGAGCGACTGGGGGACTTTGAACATCACACGGTGCAAGGAAGGACTTCAACGACGAGGCTAGCAAGCAAGCCCTTGTCAAAACTGCTGTGCTCGACCGGAGAGTTGAATCAGAACTGTGACTCTGTGAGTAGGAATCAACGACTTTGGAACTTTCGTATAGTTTACAGCTTAATTGTTGCCTTCCGTTTGTTTTATTTTAATAGGTGTGTTTGTGCTATTACATTTTTAGTCTATTTTAATTGTGTTCCGTGCTATATTACAGTTTTGTTTCTTATCATTTTTTCTTGAACGGGGGAAGTACTTGTTTAGAGTTTTGGCGCTTTTATGTATAAAACTTTTTTTGCAAACCATATTCTCGGTCTGCTCCCTCGACAACCAATCCCGCCAAAGGGCTGTGACTTTCCGACGTCGAATGATATGTTACAATGTTTCCTAACTAGCGATCGCCTGCATTCTATCTTTGTAGCATACATATTTGTCAAAATGACAAATTCCGATCCAGGCCAATAAAGATTAGTCAGTGGCCTATTCTGTAGATATATCTACGTAAACACACGTTTGGCAGTGTGGGATAGCAGTAAAATGTATATTTTGTGGATATTCATAGAAATGCATTATATGATCCCATGTCTGGACCTGGAAAGTATGGTACCTGCCCCATGGCAATAATTTTCATGTGAAACTAGAAGGAGCATCACTTGAAAATTGCTTTATATGGGGTGGGTACCCTATTTGCCCCCGCAGGGGGCACCTGTGAAAGCAGGTGTTTGGAGAGTGGCGTCTCCACGGACCCCGAGCTCCGCAGGGGGCGCCTGCACATTAGGTGCTAGGTGCTTGGTGAGTAGCGTCACCACGGACCCCAGCCACGTTGGCTACATTACGGACCCTGAGTAAAAAGTGGGTAAGACCCACCCACGTCTGGCTGTGCGTGGCGAGCCCGTGTCCAGGGAAAAGGGCATCCTGGTGGTTGAGCCGAGCCCGGGGTAGGTTTGGACCCTTCGGGGCCCCCCGGGCGAGGCAACACACCACTTTGGCCCCTGCTTCCTGTAGACGGGAGTCCTGGTAAGGCCCGGCCAGGATGATTCAGTCTAGTCGCCTTTTCTCCTACTATCCCCTCTCTTCTTCCTCTTTCCTCTTCTCTCGCCTTTTTCCCATTTCAACTTCTTTGGCGGCAAGGGCTAACCCTGGGTGGCAACAGACCCCTGTCTAGCACCACACTGGGTTATAGTGCCTGGGCAGCGCTGATAGTGTAATGTCGTCAGCCAAGCCATTCTTGTTATGGCGCATTACCTATCCCCGTGTTGGGCTCCGTGGTGGGTGGCGCACCCGGGGCACCGAATTTCCTTCCCATTTCTATGGGTTCCAAGCTAAACAAAAACTCTGATCGGGCTCTGAAAAGGGCCCGCACCGAAGGCAAACTTATGAAGAACCATACCACGGCGCCGGAAACTTTTCCAAAATTTTTAGTCATGCACTCAGACAACGAGGACAAACCGCTTGCAAAACTGTCCCCTTTCCTAGTAGCGAAGACGTTGGAGATGGTAGTTGGAAAAAATTTCAAAGCAAAGAAGCTTTTCTCTGGTGACCTTCTTGTTGAAGTCCATACCGCAGAGCAGAGTACTGCACTACTCGCCCTCAACGAAATACAAGACTATGCCGTTTCTGTGACCATTCACCGCTCTCTCAACAGCACGCAGGGCGTCATCTCCGAGGATGACCTACTTGGAAGCCCGAACGAAGAGATCCTTGAAGGTCTTAAAGATCAGGGCGTCATCGCTGTACGACGCATCACTCTTCGTCGTGATGGCCAGGAAAGGGATACTAAACATATAGTTTTGACATTCAACTCGACAAGTCTCCCCACCGCAGTCAAGGCCGGCTACCTTAACTGCAAAGTGAGGCCCTACATCCCCAATCCAAGACGTTGCTTCCGCTGCCAACGTTTTGGCCATGGGTCAACCACGTGCAGAGGAAAAACGACATGTGCCAAATGTGCAAGTAACGATCACCCCACAGACAACTGTTCTAGTGACTCACACACTTGCGTGAATTGCCGAGGACCTCACCCGGCATACTCTCGTTCGTGCCCTAAATTCAAACAAGAAAAGGAAATAATAACTCTAAAGACAAAGGAAAACTTAACTTACCAAGAAGCACGTAAGCGTCTCTCCTTCCTGCAAGGAGGCACGTATGCTGGGGCGGCAGCCAGGGGGGCGGCTCTGCCAAAGACCTCTGTGGGTACACAATACTCTGCTCAGGATATTGTGGCCCCATTTCGCCCCCCTTTCCTTACAAGACCAAGGGTGGATAACACACCCTTACAGACTCCCATGACGCAAACAATCCGACACGTCGGTGCGTCTTGGTGATCTTTCGCAACCCCGACAGCGTGCAGAGGAGGCACCTCGGGGCTCTCCATCCTCCTCTTCTCATCACTCTGGGAGCGCTGCCAGAACATCGGCCACTCCCAATGACAAGGTTCAGGAGAAGGTGAAAGCTAACAAGCCACCTTCATTTGGACGCTCCCAAAAGGTTGTGTTCAACCTCCCCGTACAACATGACAAACAACCTAGTACACCTCAATCAAATGCTCTGGATGCGCCCGAGTGTAATCGTGGTGCATCCTGCTCGCATCATGAACCCCCTGGTGTACAAGGAGGGAAGTCTGAATCCTGCACTGATCCTGCAGATCAGGCTACCCCTATGGAAGTTGACAAGCAACCAAAAAAGAAACAGAGCCCCCGCATAACAGGACCACCCTAGCATAATGCCAGTGAATATTGTGCAGTGGAACTGTAGAGGAGCACGCTCAAACATTGAAGATTTAAAGGATCTGGTGCAGACCCTAGACCCAGAGGTGACCTGTCTTCAGGAAACCTTCCTTTCTGAGTCGGCCTCGTTCAGATTTGGCAGATGCGCAGTATATCGCAAAGACCGTCCTCCGGATGTAAGAGGTGGAGGAGTGGCTCTCATTGTGCAGCCATCGTGTCCTTCAGAGCAGATTCCTTTAACCTCAAACTTGGAAGCAGTTGCTGCACGTATTTACATCGGTATCATGGTAACTGTATGCTCTCTTTATCTTCCACCTAATGAACAGATCACGCTGACGGACCTAGAACAGCTAGTAAGTGAACTCCCAAGCCCTTACCTGCTTCTTGGAGACTTCAATGCTCACAATAGACTATGGGGAAGTCAATCAGATGACTCTAGAGGCAAAGTGGTAGAAAATTTTTTGCTAAAAAATTCAGTGAATCTTTTAAATGACAAGTCTCCTACGCATATTACCCTAAGCTTGCCTGTGAAATATTCTGCCATAGACTTATCTTTTTGTTCAGCTTCTCTTTTTACGAAATTGTCCTGGCGGGTTCACCAAAACCCATATAACAGTGATCACTTTCCCATTGTCATCCAACACTCGTGTGCGACTCCTTGTGTTCCGAAAAGAGTGCCCCGTTGGGTCATTGAGAAGGCAGACTGGACGAAATTCAGTGAACAGGCCCAGATTCCTGAGGATGGCTTCACTGCACTTCATATCGATGAGGCCACGTCCGCTTTGACAACTGTCATAATTGACGCAGCAATAGTTTCAATTCCAAGAACATCATCACGGTTTCCAAAATACCCAAAACCCTGGTGGTCTCCAGAATGTACAGAAGCCAAGAAAGATAAAAATAAGTATTGGGGGAAGTTCAAGAGGTATCCCACTTCTGAGTGGCTGATCGCCCTTAAAAGAAGCAAAGCTGAGCTCCGCCGCATAATCAGAAGACAGAAGAAGAACTCCTGGTGCAAGTACACCTCGGACGTTACCCAGGACACATCAATAAAAGAAATCTGGAACAAAGTCCGGAAGATGGAGGGCTTATATAATGATACCCGACTCTCTATTCTCAAAGATGGAACCATTCAAGTGTGTTCTCCCATAGACCAGGCAAATCTTTTGGCACATACTTTCTCAGTAGTATCCAGCAAGTCTTCATATCAAAAACCTTTTCTAGCTTACTGCACGCAAGTAGAAAGAAAATCACTGCCAATAAAACTCAGTAGCGAGGAACCTTACAACAAACCTTTATCTTTCCGAGAGCTAGAGTTATCGACCCTGCATTGTCGGAATTCTGCAGTTGGCTTAGACAACATACACTATAAAATGATTGCTAACTTATCCCATGATTCCAAACTTGCTCTTCTGAAGTTCTACAACAGAATTTGGGAAACGGGGGTGTTCCCAACATCCTGGAGGAAAGCAATCGTTATAGCCATTCCAAAGCCAGGCAAAGATCATACAAATCCTCAGAACTACAGACCAATAGCTCTCACCAGCTGCCTCTGCAAGGTGCTAGAACGCATGATAAATTCAAGGCTTGTTTTTTGCCTAGAGGCAAAAAACTTACTATCACGAGCTCAGTGTGGTTTCCGCAAAAACCGCTCCACCCTTGATCATCTTGTGTCTCTGGAGATGGAGGTTCGCTCGGCCTTTGTGAGGCGTGAACATCTGGTGGCAGTTTTCTTTGATCTTGCTAAGGCATATGATACAACATGGAGGCATGGTATTCTTAGTAACCTGGTGTCAATGGGTTTTAATGGTAACATGATGATGTTCATTAAGAACTTCTTAACAGATCGCACCTTTCAGGTGCGCCGAGGAGCTGTTCTTTCTGACGAGTTTATGCAGGAAACGGGCGTTCCCCAGGGGTGCATTTTAAGCGTTACATTATTCTTGGTTCAGATAAATTCACTCTCCCGTGAAATTTCCCGCCCCATCGAGCACTCTTTATATGCCGATGACCTTAAAATTTCTATCAGGACTTCATCTCTGCGAGTTGCCGAGCGACAACTCCAGCTTTGCATAAACAAACTGGGCAAGTGGTGTTTTCGCAACTGGATTTCAATTCTCGGCAGAAAAAAGTGCCATAGTACATTTTACGCGGAAACGTGGACTGTACCCCAATCCCGAACTGTCACTAAATGGTACACAACTCACTTGTAAAAACTCTCAAAAATTTCTGGGAGTCATTTTTGACCGGAAACTAACATTTGGAGAGCATATTGCCTGTCTTCGCAAAAACTGCCTAAAAAAACTAAATATTCTTAAGGTGCTTGCACACACATCTTGGGGAGGACACGTGGAGTCTCTTTTGCATATTTACCGGGCTACAGTGCGTTCGAAACTGGATTATGGTAGCTTTGTTTACGGATCGGCTAGACAAAGCACAATTCGACAGCTTGATCCTGTTCATCACCAGGCAATTCGTTTGTGCACAGGAGCTTTTCGGACATCACCAGTGGAGAGCCTATACATAACAGCCCATGAACAGCCCCTACATCTTAGGAGAGAATTGCTAGGTCTATTCTATGCAGGTAGAATTTCAATGTACAAGGACAATCCAGCCTACACTCATGTCCTAGCCCCATCTTTCACTGAGCTGTTTGCTCGACGCCCATCAGTGGCCCAACCATTTGGAATTCGTGTGCAGCAAGTTTTGTCAGACACTAGGGTTTCTATAAGCGAGGTTGCATCTTTCCGTCCACCACTCCCCCCTTGGTATGACCCAAGCATTTCTTGTGATCTGCGGTTAACTGAATTCCAAAAGCCATATACTGCACCTCTAGTGTACCAACAGTGTTTCTTAGAAATCCTTAAAGAGTTCAAGGACTACCGGGTATTTTACACTGATGGTTCCAAAACGGGTAATGCTGTTGGAGCAGCCTTTGTTTCTGGGACCACCAGAAATGCTTTCCAGTTGTCTCCAATAGCATCTGTCTTCACATCTGAATTGTATGCGATTGTTGCCTCGCTTAAGCACATCAGAAAGTTCCGGATCAAGAAATCTCTCATATGCTCCGACTCTTTAAGTGCACTAATGTCTATCTGTGCTATAGGGCCTAAGAAACACCCGTTTATTGCAGATATTCATACGCTGTTACGAGAAATCCAGTCAGTAGGTGGACATGTTCAGTTCCTCTGGGTTCCAGGGCATAGTGGCATCACTGGAAATGAGCTTGCCGACAAAACTGCCCGAGAGGGTCCGTTCGAAGACAGAACACGCATGCCTTTGCCCTTAAGTGACATTCGCCGTGAGATGTCCAAGAGTGTTGCGACAAAATGGTTGCGGCAATGGAAGAAATGTGAAGGTAACAAGCTTCATACTCTTCACCCTACTACAGATAAATTTCAGGACCATCGTCACCTCTCGCGTCATGACAGTGTATTGCTAACACGACTGCGCATTGGACATACACGCTTAACACACTCACATCTCTTAATGGGCAATGAATCTCCTACCTGCGAAACATGTGATTCAGACCTTACAGTAATGCATCTCTTTGTTTGCAGGAAGCTCGAACCTTTCCTTAAACCACTTTTAGCACCACTAAGAAGATTTAACATTCCATTTCATCCGTGTTTGGTTTTAGGTCCTGAACCTCAGATTCCGCTCAAAGACTTATTCACGTTCCTTCAAAAAAGTGGCCTCAAGTCACTTCTCTAATATACATGAATTTTTGGAGCCCTTTACACTCTATAGGCCTCATTACCCATTTATGCATAAGCTAAACACAGCACATTAGTTTCACCCATATGCACTAACATACTACGTATTAATTAGCTAAACAGGACCTTGGCGCTATTTGGCCCTCGTGTTGCCCTTGCGCCATAAAACATCAAATCATCATCATCAGATATGAACCTAATCTACTGCATTCTCGACAAACCTGCTTTACTAGCCTATACATATTGACCAGAAAAAGGCAGTAAGCTTTCGACTAAAAATATTCATCTATAAAAACTGAAGATTTCATTCTCACAATAACAACCGAAAAAAGTAGGCCGATTCCAGAAAAATATAAACTGAAATCGCAGAACCCTAGGCAACTGTTATAAGTTATATTAATTCATAATCTCAGGATACTACTTTCATCTTGCTTACATGAAACCACGGTATCTTATGCTTCGTTAGATTAATATCAAGATTTGTATGAATATTTTTATGCCACAAAGAATAGCAGAAGATGCAAGGAGCATACACGTGTTGCACAATTACGTCAAGACAGCTAGTCGTCTCGAAATGCCTTGTATTAAGATCTCTGCGTCCTTCACAATATATGGCCCAGATTTACCGTTCAACAATGCTTCTTGTCGTCGTTTGTGCTGTATTGTATGCGACCTCTGCTGCCGATGACGGCGACAGGAATGGCGTCATCAGCCATGGTTGGCAGGAGTAGCTGCTATCACGAAGCAGTTGGTCGTCGTAGTCTCCACTGGCCAGCTTGACTGCCAAGGTGCTCTCAGTAAAAATCCGAGAGTTGTGGGTGCTCCCAGGCCACCTTGCAACCATATTGCGAATGCGAGAAGAGGTGTCAATGACCACCTGTACGTTGATAGAATGGTGCCCATGGCGGTTGACGTATGCCTCCTCGTGCACATGGGGTGCCTGGATTCGAACATGGGTACCGTCAACAGCACCCACGACCAAACGAAAGCCGGCCATGTCGTAGAACCTCTGCTGCAAGGTTGAACCCTCTGCTGCGTCAGGCCATCTGCATCGTTGATCCCTTCAGCAATTAAACCACATATAGCAAACTTGCAGCTACAATGATCATGAACACCCTTTTAATGAGGAATGCTAAGGACTTTGGCTGTGCCCTTCAAGTATGTGGTAGCAGTAAAGTGCCTCAGTAGCACCTATTCAATATTGAAGTTTGCATGTTTTCATTGGGTCCCTTTTATTATTTTTGTTCAGTTACCAAGACATATAAAGTGATTGTCATTCAGTGCAAGTCCTTACCAAAAGTGCAAACAGGTCGCTTTCTGAGGTCTCTCAGGAAAGGGGCGTCTGCGGGCCCTTTCCAGTCGGGCAAGTAGGCCGGTTACAGCCGTAATAATTTTTTTTCTATTGAAGGGAGGGGAGGGGGTGGTGTAGTTATGAGTAGGTAGAATAATTTACTGCCATAAAAAGACAATTTGCAAAACATCACTATCGCCAGCAATTAAGATATATTAGAGCGCAGCTCTTAGGCGCCCGTTTCCGGCTTGAGCGGCGTCAGCGTAACCAAGGTCATCCCAAGGTCACGTGACCCCACAAGGTCACGTGACCCCTCCCAAGGTCACCTCAAGGTCGCGTGACCCCCAGGGTGACCCCCACGTGACCCCCCCCCCCTCGGGTCACGTGACCTCGGGGGAGGAGGGGGAGGGGGGTCACGTGACCTGCGGGGAGGGGGGTCACGTGACCTGGGGGAGGAGGGGGAGGGGGGTCGCGTGGCCCCCCAGATCACGTGACCCCCCTCCCCCTCCTCCCCCCAGGTCACGTGACCTCGGGGGAGGAGGGGGAGGGGGGTCACGTGACCTGGGGGGAGGAGGGGCCCCCCTCCCCCCGAGGTCACGTGACCCCCCCCCCCCCGGAGGAGATTGAAGAATGAGGGGAGGAGGAGGACGGGTATACGCTCCCCTGATTACCCTCCCTTCCTACTCCTCAAGAGCTGCGCTCCAATTCGGCGTTACAGGGAGTTGTAAACGGCTTTCACTTTTTTTCTGGTGTATTTACTTTGTTTTAATACGGCTGGCATACTACAGCTAAAAGGGAACCTTACCGTGTGAAGTCTTGTGCTCGACGAGCCAGCGGTAGTGACCTGCCTCGCAGCCCGTGAAGCACTTGACACATGCACGCGGATGTAGTCGCCTGCAGTGATCAGAAAGTTCCCAGTTGCGTAAAACTGCAAGGCGATGATCACTTGCTGCTCTGCAGAGAGGGCACGGCTGCGACATGTAGGGCGCTCCAAGCCTGGACGTAGTGTGTCGGTGAGAAACATTATGCTCGCACCTACAAATCGAAACCGTTGTTGCAGCCTATCCTCATTGAAATCCTCAAAGGGTTTCAGGTGGTCCCGCAGTACACGTTGTCGTCTCATTATTGCCGCTGCGTACTGCGCATACGTGCGATCTCTTCTGTGTCGGCGATTCCTTGCGTTGGACATTCTGCCCGGCAGCAAAGTCGGAAATGGGTCCGCAAATCTTATCAGTCAGTCCTTGGTCGGACGGTGGGTTGGTCGGTCAGTCAAAGGGCAGAATACGCAGACAGGAGAACTCGGATGAGAACCGAGAGCGAGAAACGCGCGTTGCGTGCAAGGAGGCGAAACCGGTTGTACAAACAAACGTTGTGCACGCGACACGGCACACAAGGCGTTGCCAGACTGGGAAGCGACGGTCGATGCACTCGCTTCTTGCAAAGCACGGTAACGACAAACTGCAAAGCACTTCGACTATGTTTTGTTTACGCTTCCACACTTTGTAAGAAAGAATTTCAGTACAAAAATGAAACTATTCTTTTTCTTTTCATTTGAGCAAATGTTTCTTGCAAGTTAAAACTAGATTCAGCCAAAAACGGTTCCCATGAAGCAAACATATAAAAAAAAAAACTATTTCTTTTTGTCCAGACCAAGGTGGTGCAGGCTACGGCCCAATAATAAAGGACGGATTTGTTTTATGCCCAGCCATTGAAGTTTCATAGTAGGTACATTTGGTACCTACTAGGGACTGTGGCTAACGCTAACCGCGGTTAGCAGTTCGAGAAAACGGGCCCAGATGGCTCTTTTCAATTGATTCTGCGAATTGACTGAGGCCATCTTTTTTCTGTATCCCACATCTCTTCAATCCAATTGGCATCACAGCAGTTGTTTAGCTGCTCGCATATGTTGTACTGTACACAACAAGAATGAATAATGCCATTAGCATTGTGAATGTCACAATCAAAGTTTTGTCGAAACCGAAAACGTGCCTTGAGTCGGCCAATTGCGTTTTCAACCACACGTCTAGTACTTGACAGGCGATAGTTGAAGACCTGTGAAGACCCAGCCTTGCCAAAGTGTGGGTAAGGCGTCATGATACTGGGCTGCAAGGGAAAGGCCTGGTCTGCAAGCAGGACAGGGCCGACATGAACACGTTGAAGAATTTTGGTTTCTCTCCTAAACAAGTCACTGGCCAGTACACTAGGCAGGTGGGAACGGCAGAAAGCGGCATCATCATGGTTCCTTTCGGGCGATCCTACATTTATGTATAAAACCTATATCTGTGATCAACAACGGCCAGCAGGATGGTGCTGTACCAGCCTTTGTATTTATTGTATTGTGAAGCATGGTCTTTTGGCACACTTACCTTGATCTGACAGCTGTCCAGTGCATCCGTGCCCTGAGGGAACTGGTAACAGCAGCGATTTGGCACAGGTGCTCCACAAGTTCATACTTTTGGGCTCCAGATAAACGAATTGCAGAGTGACTAGCACTCTTGTGTGAGAAACAAAAAATTGACAATTTCTTTCAAAAGCATATCTTATCTCTGGAGCTACTTGCTTATGGAAAACATGTTAAGCAGTCGGGCCTGGTGGCAGCGTCAGCAAGCCTCTTGCGTGCATGCTCATACGATGCTGAAGAATATCAAATGGCAGTTAGATGTTGCTTCATAAAGGCCGTAAGTACATGCAATGGTTATACACCATGTTCAAATTTAGCATTATATATCTGGTACCAGGAAAAGCCCCAAATTGAAAGTGCCTACAGCAAACATTATAGTGCCATGAGTGCAGCTGAGTCGACACGCACTCGTCTCCCACGCTTGTGGCCGGGGCTCGAACCCTGACACCTGCTATCGTTTGGCCTCTTCCCATTACTGTAATGCTCTAGCAAAATCGAGAATCTTACCATTTCTTGGGGATCAGAATGTTTGAGGACCGAACTTTCTAGACCGAATATTTCAGAAGGCAGTGTGGTTACAAAAGGGACCTCACCTGGCTGCATAGGGCCCCCGCCGTCAAAGGATGTATGGGTTCTTTGTTACATTTTTATTTTGTAGGCACAAGTTTGCCTGACTAAAACTTTATTTTAAGTATTATCAAAACTGTTCATTGATTCATTCGTGAAAACAATTGCATGGGTGCGGCAAAAAAGATATAAGAAACATGCTCACCAGTTTGCATCTGTGCTGATACAGACTTGATTCAAGATAAAATAAATTATTAGCCACACAGGTACCGATAACACTTAGTGGAAATTGAAGAATTTATGATTAAATACTCACCAAACCTTCCGATGGGTATACATCGCACCATCTGCCACTCGGACGTCGGTCGCTGACCATTTCTGATCAAGAATTGAATCTTTCCAGTGTCCCTGTCATTCGGCCAATAGCACATGTCCAACCAGCTCTCATGTAAGAGTGCCACGCCATTCTCCTGATCCAGAAACTTCGCAGTAATAGATGGCTTCTCAGAGAAAGATAAAATTTTGCATTTTGAGACATTACTATGAAATGTGCTATCCTGAGCAACAGGAGTGTGAGCACCGTGCCATGCTTATTTGGTAGATCTGGCAATTTTTAAAGACAGTCTGGTCCAAACTAGTGCTGGAACTTGAGGTTTAGACTAGTCTTCGAACTAGTTCACAAATCGAGAAATAATTAGGATTGTGAGGACCGTAATTGTAGCAGAAGGCCGGACCCGGTGTTGGCGCTCATATTGTGTGTGGGTGTAGCTATCGTGAGCACTATGAAAGGAAATAGTTAATCTGGTTTCTTGCTATAGATTAACTGTTACAGTTGCTGCAAGTTGTTTCAGTAGTCGATCCATTCCCACACAACAAGCAACACTTTAATATTTAGACTGCAAATGCATCATTTCATTCTGTCAAACGATCAGTCGCTCACGTTCGTCTTCAAAACTTTTTTTTGTTGTAAGGTCTGCATGTGCCGGCCCAGCTGGGAAATCTTTCTTTTCTGTTTATACACCATTTTTTGCCTAAGACCAACAAGGTTTCTTTTTGTTAAACGCTATAGTAGCAACAATGACTCTCCAGGAGACTGCCCAAACATGCCTTTGGCGTCTTTTTTGTTTACATTAACAAGATAAAGTGTTAAGAAGCACAAACTTTTTCCTCTTAGGTTAGAGCCCCGTACACAAACTTTTCACGACACTAAGAGTTTTGATGACACCAAATGAATTCTAGGAGAAAGACTGCAAAACAGGCGATGGCTAGTTCGTGGTAGCGCACAATAGAGACAACACTCGGTCCGGACGTTTGCCCAAATTGCAATCCTCACAATCCTTATTATCTCTGGGTTCGTCAACTAACTCAAAGACTATAACATTACAGTGCATCGCGCGTTTGATGGTCTTCAGCGTATCCGCGATAAATTCCACCACGTCTGTCGTCTCCATTGCGGTCACCTTGGTCAACACCTTGCCCGACCATTGTGATAAGAGCACAAAGGGCTGCTCGTGCGATTCCCACTCCTTGTCCCGCCCCTTGTAGCTCTCGTAGACGTGGGCTATTATCCTGAACACAACGGGGTCCACTTCATATGGAACGAACTTGCCAAAAATGACGAGGTCCACCAGCAGATCGAACGCAGACAGAAAGAAGTTGTTTGCTTTTCGATGTGCAGCGCAGGCTTCGACATCGCTCCATCGAGTGTGTTCTTCTGCGCAGCCATCGAGACGTTCACGCACGAGCATCTTGTGTTGTGTATGAAGGTAGACGACAGCTTGAAGACTGAATAGGCGTTTATTACTACATGGTGCAACTTGACCAGAACCAAGCGTGAGAAGGACTGCAAGGAGCAAGAGCGCGGGCTTTTCTAGAAGCTGCCGGGACCACGTGAGCACACGCGGCTTTTGATAAACTGTTATCGGCAGCGCCGCTATCTATAACATCTTGTCAGATCGACCTCCGGCGCACAAGTGACGTTCCGAGCCCAAATGCGACAGCTGAATAAACAAAAGCAAACGAGCGGAGCATCAAAACAATGTATTTCATTTGCATATGAAAAAAAAAGAAAATAACATTCCGGGCTCTCGAGATATATCGAAACCTGTCTAGACTTGTTCCATTCCGAGCTCTCGAGATATATCAAAACCTTTCTAGACTTGTTCCTGCATGACGAAATTGTAGATAGGCTTTGTCACATGACCTGGAGCAATGACGCGTTCAAATTCCGTGGAGGGTTGTTTGTTTGTTTTTTTTCACCCCGATTACGAAAGCCATTCCCGTGGTGACGAGTCCGCGAGCACCGTTTGAATCACGCGCGCGAAATCACGTGATAGGAAGACGAGCAACGTCACACGACCATGGTCACATGACCTGCGGCAATGACGCATTGTTTTTAACCGTATTACAAAAGCCAAGTAGCACGCGGGACATCACGTGATCTGAATGCACACACACACACACACACGAATAAGACGAGTTAAGCGGTCTAGGAAGCAATGTGCTTGTAGCTCAGGGGGTAGAGTGTCGGGCTGGTGTGCACGAAGTAACGAGTTCGATCCCAGCCGCCGCTGAGCCTTTTTTATCGAATAAAAGGGGCATTTACCGCCCAGCGATTCAAATTCAAAACACGTGACCGTCATGTGACCGGAGCGCAGCGCCCTCTTTCGGATGCAGCACAAACCCTGTGCGACATCACGTGAGTGCCCTCTGTCGGACGCAGCTCGAACCCTGTGACATCACATGTGAGACGCCCTGAGCGCCGCAATTCAAGTCCTATAGCGCCCTCTGTCGGACGAAGCTCGGACCCTGTGACATCACGTGGTTGTTATCAGATGATGACTGCAGCTGTCAACACCTGGTCAACCACGCTTGTGGTTTGAGGTCTGAGGTTTGAGGTCTGAGGTTTGAGGTACGTGACCTCACACCTGTACCGCGTTCCTCGGGGGGCGGGACCCGGGCGAGCTTCGATTGGTCACTGCCCAACACCCTGTGGGCGGGGCCTCTTATGTCGGTGACCACCGTGGGCGTGGCCATCGATGCCCACGGCCTGACATTGGTCACTGGGTTGGGAGAGAGGGAAGGGGCCCCGCCCTACTGCGCTGTGATTGGTCGGATTGGGCCCGCCCCCTGGGGCTTTGATTGACAGGTGTGTGAGTTGGTGCACTTTTACTACTACTATGGCGACCAGCAAAACACCAGCGTTCATGAACTGGCACTAGTTTCGTATCTCAAAATAAAATTTTTAAACACTCTTCCAGATAAACGTCTACAAATTAAAACGTGTAAGTGGTTTACAATTGCTGAAATTTTAAATATTTAACATATTTTGTGCAGCTAGCCAAATACGAAAATAAAGTGCGTTTTCATATCCTCGTCCAATCTCCCTAGAATATCTGGTGGGTACGTGAGACCAATTCCGTGAGATAATTTACCGATAGGAATCTCCTAGGGACATACCAGGGATGTCATATCTCGAGCAGTATATTGGGAGACTTTAGGGATATCCTGGGGATATTGTGTGTTGTCGGGGCAGACTGCACTTGCCAGAATAGAGTGGTGCAGCTGCTACCCTGAGGTTCCTGCACCTTCACTTAGAATGTCTCTTTGCCTCCGGCTCTTCGATATCGGCTATGATTCTGAGCTGCTGAACACGCTGCTGCTGAAGCGATGCTTGGTGAATGACAAACACGGTTTGCTGCGGGCCACTCAAAGTTGGAGTGCACAATTGTGGACACAGCTGCTGAAGGGCCTATTCTGCTGTGTGCCAGAGTTGATACAGGCCATATGTAAAACATGGTGGTAGGAAGTTGAAGAAAAGATTTGTCTTCGAACACATAGGCACAACTTACACAAAGCAAAGAGAACACTCAGAAAGCTAGTCCACATCGGCATCATCGTGCTGCCGCAACGGGGGCTCTGGAAGTTTGACAAAATCGTGCAAATCGCGCACATCTCGTTCACTACTGGACCAAGTGAGAGAGAGATAACCCGATCAAAATGTGAAAGCTCTTAACCCACTCAATTTGCCTCTCCATATGAATGTGCAGTGATGCAATGCTCTTTGTTTCCTTGACTTGGGTCTCCGTGAATGTTCCCTGCTGAAAGAACTGAGGGATGTTGAGCTTGACATTTATCTCCTTTAGGAGGTTGGAAATCAGAAACCCCTTATCGGACATGACCGGTCCTCGTCAAAGGGGAGCTTTAGGAATCCACTCTGCCAGACGCATACCCTGTCCAACATAGACCCCAAAAACAGCTGCGACACAAATGTCATGGTTCCATCTGGGGATAGCCCTATCAATTCCTTGAAGGTTTTCGTCGACTTGTGCGATGAAAAGCTGGCCGACTGAAGCGTGAGGGAGCTGGGAACTTAACACTTGATCTCCATTTCATCAAGAATCATCCTTGATGTGGGGTACTTTTCTCTAAAAGCAGGTGGCATGGCCTTGTCTACTTCCTGCCTTGTGAAGCACGGTGGAAAGTGTCCCAGGTGCTGATACAGGGAGTTGATCCATGTTATGCAGAGCCCTGACACTGGTGGTAAAGATCCCTAGCTGGAAGGCCAAGTCCTTCTCGAGGAGGCCAAGCCGAAGGCGAACCAGTACAAGGAAGAGCTCGTCATGGTCTTCCTTGTTTTCTACCTTGGGAGTAGGAGGTCAACAACATTTTGATGTTTTCTTCATTGCTGCCTGGATCTAGACGCTGTAGCAGGAAAGAATAGACATCGTAGTCTGGCAGTCTTGTGTAGAATTGCACGTCATCGGGCCTGTCCTTAAAGGGGGACACTACCCAGAAGAAAAACTTTCTGCAAAAAAAGTTGGGTTTGAAAAATGCCATATTAACACCCACGAACGCCTAGAGAGTATTCCTAGAAAGTTTTTTCGAAGCAGTAGGCGACGGTCTGCACGGCATCTGGGATTGAGTCGCTCTGAGAAGCAACATTGAGCAGGCCATCCTCGAAGTCGTCCTGAGAGACGTCATCGAGCAGGCCTTCTTCCAACTCGTCGGGCTCTTTGTCATGAACGTCGCCGCCAGCCTCTCCAAACAGAGAGCCACCTTCAGACGAACCTGTACAAGGTACGTCTTCGCCTGTTTCTGAGGTTGCTGCACCACTCACATTTTTAGAACTCTCGGTACTGCGATCTGCGCTCGCACCTGGGTTTTCATGCAAAGTCTTGTCAGATCTATGGGCTAGGATTCTTCGCTAGTGCCGTGTTGAGGATGGAACGGTGAAAGGGTCAATAGGTTCTAAATACTTTTTCCTTAGAAGTTTCTGCAGCTGATCAGACATAACCGAACTATGACTCTGTGTGCAATCTTACTTGCACAGCCTCAAAGACTCGAGTCTCACCCGACACGGCTCCAAAACATACCTCAGCCACTGTTTACTCTTGAGTGAGTAGTTAACATAATTCATCCATTTGCGGGTATTTGTGGCTCAAAAGTGAATAGCGAACTAACAAATTATTTCTGTCAGTGTAAGTTAAAGTAACATCTGTAGGTGCGTTTAATGCAGGTTTTATTTTCTGTTTAATTTTTGAATGATAATTTTTTTTTTGGCTTTCATAACTAGAGGGCGCACATAAGCAGTGTTGTTAATTAGAGAGCTTCTGAAACTACCTCACGGACCTCACTCTGCTCCGTACAGTACCTCTTTCTTTTCGGAGTGACTTTGCGGCTTAAAAGCAGAGCTAATGATGTTTGCACAGCTTAAAAGCAGAGCTAATGATGTTTGCACACATGCATTACATGGAGGATAACGTCAAGGCGATCGTGCCCGTGACGCTAATGAGAAACCTCAACCCCGAGAGTATTTGCGACTACAACAATGCGCAACTTTATGTGGTTTACTGGAGGAGTTCTCAGGGCGGTGGGGAGGGGCATTACAGGGCACTTATTCTACAATTGGTAGGTAAGGCATTCTCAGATTAGGTTCCGGTGAACGAACAAGTGTTTGCTAAATGAAAAAAAAGCAAAAAAAGCAAGACAATACTTTTTTGCACATATTTAGCATGATTTGATGGGAGCTACATTGAGTTAAAAAACTCTTGTTTGAAGCACCATGCTACGGTGCATAAAACAGTAGTGCCACCTTCATTTGTTATACTCTCTATTTTCGTTTTGTTTCATTTTTGAAAGATGTACATGCTCAAAGTGGTTACGTTTCTCAAACTATTGAAAAACGGCTTAGATGAGACTATTTTTATTGGACATGTGTTGGGGCCCCACACACTTGCTTAGGAGCTATCTTTTAATTCGCCTTGTGGCCAACATTGGGTTATAAAAAAAGTAACGGGTTGCTTGCTTTTTAAAATTTTTTTTACCAAGAGTGAAAAAAGTTCTACCCTCCAGGTGCTCTTTCCCCGCAGGGGGCACCTGTGAAAGCAGGTGTTTGGAGAGTGGCGCCTCCACGGACCCCAGCTACGTGGGCCACCATACCCGCACGCAGGGGGCACCTACTTCGGTAGGTGCTTGGTGAGTGGCGTCACTACGAACCCCGAGCCATGTGGGTTCGCCCACCCACGCCTGGCTGTGCGTGGCTTAACCCGTGTCCGGGGAAAGGGGGACCCTGGTGGTTGAGCTGAGCCCGGGGTGTGTTTGGACCCTTCGGGGCCCCCCGGGCGAGGCAATACACCGCTTCGGCCCCTGCTTCTCGTAGACGGGTGTCCTGGCTTGGCCCGACCAGGATGATTCAGTCAGTCGCCTCTTCTACCCTCTTCTTCCTCCTTTTACTTTTCCTTCCACCTCTTTCCCTTTTCTTCTACACTCTCTTCCTTCCTTTTTCACCCTCTTAGGCGGCAAGGGCCAACCTTGAGTGGAAACAGGACCTGTCCCTGCAACCACACAAGGGTATAGTGCCCGGGCAGCACTGGTAGAGTAATTGTGTCAGCCAAGCCTTTCTTGCTATGGCACATTACCTACCCCCTTGTTGGGCTCCGTGGTGGGCGGTGCACCCGGGCACTGTACCTTCTTTCCCATGTTATGGGTTCTCGTGCAACAACCTCCCTCGATCGGCCCCTGAAAAGGGTCCGCACCGAAATTCAGGCTACAAAGACACCACCACCTACACCTGCCAGATTCCCCAAGTTTTTAGTTCTTCACTCCGAAAGTGACACACAGCTTTCGAAATTATCTCCTTTCCTTGTTGCAAAGACACTCGAGGGTGTTGTCGGCAAGGAATTTAAAGCAAAGAAAATGCCATCCGGTGACCTACTTGTCGAGATCGAATCAAGCGAACAGAGCATTGCACTATTAGGTTTAACATCTGTTTCTGGATATGACATCTCTGTCTCTCCCCACCGAACATTAAACAGCATTCAAGGAGTTATATCCGAGGATGACCTTCTTGACACCTCTGAGAGTGAAATTGTTGAAGGCCTTTCCGACCAAGGTGTCACAGCTGCAAGGCGGATCACCATGCGTCGAGACGGGAACGAACTCAAGACCAAACATGTTGTACTCACCTTCCAATCGACCATCCTCCCCGAAGCTGTGAAGGCTGGGTACCTACGCTGCAGGGTTCGGCCTTATGTGCCGAACCCCCGTAGATGTTTCAAGTGCCAGAGATTTGGCCATGGCTCTCGGAGCTGCCGTGGAAAGGCCACCTGTGCGAAGTGTAGCAAGACCGACCATGAAGCTGATGCATGTACTAACAACCCACGCTGTGTAAACTGCTCAGAACCTCACCCAGCATATTCCAGATCATGCAAGACATGGAAAGACGAGAAAGAGATCCTCACCTTAAAAGTTAAGGAAAACCTTTCTTTCCCCGAAGCACGCCGTCGCTTTGCATTTGTGCAGAAAGGCGGCTACGCCCAAGTGGTGCAGCGGGGACCTGCACCACTGAAGGTTGCTGTGGCAACCCAGACGTCCTTTCTGGACTATGGGAAGCCACGGCAGTCCCCCACGCCCCAGCTGAAGATTCAGCTTCCGGGGCGTGCAATCTCGGCTGGGCGGTCTACGGACCCTCCAAGCCAGAGCGCAAACCCTCGCGCTCCAACAGGGCAACACCCTGTGTCTTCTCAGGCTGTTTCCCAAACCCAGGATGGGCCGGTGGCTGCCGCAACCGTCCCTTCTCCACGATCTCCTTCCAGGGAGAAGGGTCGACACTCTCGCCCACACTCCCTGGAGAGAGCATCATCGAAGGAGCGGCATGGCTCTCGTGCCGCACCTGCAGCGCCTAAGGGACAGGAACGGGTGGACTTGGGCGACGCTTCGCCCAGCACCTCCTCTGCCCCTTTGGCTGGGTCTGGTCGCGGGCGGGGCATGACGCCCCGTTCCCCGAACCTGAAGAAACCTGCAGGAAAAGCCTCGCCTCAGGAAACTGAGGCCATGGATGAGTGTGGAGAAGTCTCCACTCATGCGTCTGACCAAGACGACATGGAGTGGCAGACTACTAAGAGTAAGCATAAAGGCAAAAAAACCGGTTATCCCACCAACGTGACATTGCGAATTAATTTTTGCCACATACGGCAGCCTTTGAACTTTTATTTATTTTCCCAGTGTTTCTTTTTTACTCACATTTTAACTCATTTTTAAAACAATGAACAATTTTCATTTTATGCAGTGGAACTGCCGTGGCCTAATGAGAAATATCGATGATGTAAATTATTTTATGGACGAGCTGAGACCCATTGCACTCAGCCTGCAAGAAACACATTTAAACAACACTCATATGCAGATTTTGCGTCGGTACCAGGTTTTTAGAAAAGATAGACTCTCCCCTAATACGTCTGGAGGAGTGGCACTAGTGGTACAGAGTGGTGTTGCTTGCTCTGAGGCCCCCCTTTCTACGCCCCTAGAGGCTGTAGCGGTGCGCCTTCTTGTTGACCGTTTGATCACGGTAGTTTCTCTTTATCTTCCACCTAACTATCCACTGCATATGAGTGAACTTGAATCACTAGTAAAACAATTACCTCAACCTTTTTTAATTTTAGGCGATTTTAATGCCCACCACCCTTTGTGGGGTAGTGCTCGCCAGGATTCACGTGGAGGCGTCATAGAGCGTTTTTTATTATCATCTGGGTTGTGTCTTTTTAATGGGAGGGATCCCACATTTTTTAGTGCAGCACATCAATCATTTACATCTATCGACCTTTCCATTGCATCACCAATTTTACTTCCATGCTTTTCATGGAAGGTTTTAAATAATCCTTTTGGAAGTGATCATTTTCCTATTGTTTTAGAAAGTACAGTGCCAATTCCTTCTCTTCCGGCACGACTCCCAAGGTGGAAATTGGAAGAGGCTGACTGGTCCATTTTTTGTTTGGAGGCTTTTATCGATTCGTCTATTCTTGTAAACATGAGCCCTGAAGATGCCACGCTGTATGTTACTGAAGCGATTATAAATGCCGCATCACACAGACCCAGACCTCTGGACGACTCCCCAAGAGATGCAAGCCATGGTGGAACAAGGACTGCTCCACAACACGCAAGGCGCAAAACAAGGCATGGTGCATCTTCAGACGTTATCCCACTCCTAGGAATTTACTTGAATTCAAGAAAAGAAGAGCCAAAGCTCGCTGGACGCGAAGGCGAGCTAAAGGCAGTTCTTGGAGAAAGTATGTGACCTCTTTGAGTAGTTTCGTTTCTTCAAAGGAAGTGTGGGATCGTCTTAGGAAGATCAAGGGAGACTATCAGTCTTTCAGGATACCCCTTTTTCCATCAGCTACATCACTTAAGGAACAAGCAAATTTTCTTGGTAAACACTTCCAGGAAGTGTCTAATACCCCTGTCAGACGGGCACCTCAAATGACATTTACCCCAAATGACATTCAGTGTAAATGTCATTTAGGCAGTGTCACACGGCAACTCAAATTG
>JABSTQ010000337.1:0-26542 GCA_013358835.2 Ixodes persulcatus
GAATGCGTAAGAACGCTGAACGCCAGCGTCCGGCGGTTCGTGTTCGCATTCGAACGCGTTCGATGAGTGCAGTGGGGAGAAAAGTAGCTACCTTTACATCTACCCCCTAATCATTCCAACCAGAGCTCGGCCTTCTGACGTCCCTATTGGAAATAGCACTTCAGCCCAGACATGTGATGTGACCCTCACAGCGCTTCAAACCCCTTTTGCCCATCAAACCCGTCCACTCTTCAAACCCTTTCAGCCCTTGAAACCCATCAGCCCTTCAACCTTTTAATAACACAAATGACTGTGAACCATAGACCAAAAATTCAGTTTAAAACGTTTGTGAAAAATTATTTCAGACATTGAGTTTGACATGCATGTTGTAACTCAAAAAGATGATAAGAACCAACGTTTCTAAAACAAAATAGCGCAGGCAGCTGCAGACAAAAGCGACCAGACCAAATAGGAAGAGCCAAGTTTCTTGTCGCAAAAAAAATATATATATTTCAAGGTACTAGTACTCGCAATGCCCTAGGTGCACTGCACAGACAAATACACAATGTCAGTGGCACGTTTAGCGGAAACCACGAACGCTCAACCAGCATCTATTGCCGTTGAGAAATCCTGAGCACAGTCGCGGTGTCGTCTCCAGCGTCTTTATCGCTCGCTGGATGCTTTTGAAGCCGGACAGACGAAGAGGTGTGAGACACAAGGCACAGAGAAAACTTTATCTGGACACCCTGCTGCTTTGGAAGATAGGTTCCACCCATGGGACGGGAAGCCGGCAGTGAGCGCCCGTTCGTTGTTGCGTATTTTGTTTGCGCTCGTTGACGAAGAAAAGCAAGGCCACCAGTTTTCACAAAGCCTGAATTTCGACTGAAAAAACAAGCTATCTTTAAAGAAACATCGAAAAGTCCCACTTTCATTTTCCCCGCGCTCCCGGTGAAGAAAGACAGTGACAGGGGAAAAGGGCAGAAGCAAAGAAAGCTGAAGTGGGGAGTATCGACCTCCTTTTCACAGCGGCGCTTCTCGTGCCCGCTTTTTACCCATTGCAGGGACCGCGCTGAAGAAGACCATGACTAGAAAGGGAAAGAAAACGTCTCCTCAATTTCCAGAACTCGTTGCGGCCGCCGAATACAAAATGTCAACGGCTTCCCCGACGCATATATCGGAAGTGTCCCGATATCGCTCGCACAGATCCGTTTCAACGATATTGACGAGTGCTCTGGTTTCACGGAAATAACTCGGACATATTATACTGGTCTCTAAAAAAAACTATGACGTGTCTCTTACATTCTTTAGGAATTCTCGAAGGGTACGTCAAGCCTCTTAGAAAACTTCCACGAAAATCTCAAACCCCTCAAACATTTTTGAAGTGAACGTAAAAATAGCACAGGGATCCTGGTGGGCCCCAAGCCGGTTTTTCAATACGGCTTCCCGCGTGCTCTCGTCTTCTTTTTTCTCCTACTTCCCGCACGAGTAAGTGGTATTGGAGTGCGTCTGCACTCACGTTCACGTTCGTCGCGCGTCGTATTTTCGCGAGCAAAACAACACTCCATACGGGTCACGCTCAATATTTAGTTATGATCAACGTTACTAGAATACTAAGTTGGGAAACTACCATAGGCGTCTGCGTTAAAAAATAAATGGATCGGATCAGTACTCGAGAACCAAACTAAAGACGAGCTCAATGTCATCTCGCAGTAGCCAGAGTATCGCATTCGACAGCGTCCGGTGTTACACTTCAATTTTGGGTTTCATCGACCGTTTCGGCGCCGAAACGTATACAGCCGGCCCCGTCTCCCAAACGGACGCGCCGCTAATAATCACCAAAGTTAGGACGCACTCAGGTCGGGACGGGCTGCCTGAAGTCACCTGTGAGACATGACTGTATAAAAAGAACTCTAATTGCGGCGCGAAATCCTGTATCCAATCCATTTATACAAAAATCCTGCTCCTGTAATTTTGTACTAATCTCCAATAATATATGCTAAAAATAGAGCTTTTTCTTTTCTTTTGTTTTAGCAAAAACATGATTTCTAAAACATCATAGTGCCCCCAGTAAAACAAAAACAAAAAAAGGATTCAGCCGCCATTTTGGCAGTTCGAGCCTGGGGGTTTCGGTGCTCTGGGAACATTCAGTGGCTATAGAAGCAGCCATATGAAGCAACTGTCATGTTTCAACTCGTCTCTAATCGGTGGCGTTGTTATCGTATTTAGCTTGGTCGCGGTGGACGCCAGATGTCCACGCTTCAAGGGTGAGTTTCCCAACCGAGTGCTTCAGTAACGTTTGTTTTTATACATCACAGAGTAAAACATGCAATGTAAAATATTTAGCGTTTGCTAAATATTTGAAAATAGACACTGCATACATTATGTCATTATAAAATTTTATTTCATACGGTGAGTACAGCAACTTTCTCATAATAAAGAGTAGTGTCCCTTTTTAAGTGCAAGAGTTTTTTTTTTTTTTTTGCTGAAGTGAAAGTGTGTAAACGCACTTTTAATGAGGTCACACTAATTGTGTTTTTTTTTTACACTTACATATGTGATAAGTCGTCTTAACTAGGGAAACAAGAAAAGGTACCTGTCAACTGATTACTGTAAATAAAATATAAGGAAGTTCTTTTGAACTGACTCATTTGAAAAACAAACTGTCTTAGGATGTTGAAGAAAAGAAATTCAAGAAATATAAAGCATTCAAAAATGAGACGACTAAAAAACTAGACCCGGCTTACACGCTTGGTATGTTTAACCGGTGGGTGAATAATGACACAACCTTTGAAGAAGGGGATGTTGTTTACCTACTGACAAGGTAGGTGATTTCTAAATATTTGATGCAAAATATGATAGTTACTTAAACGCAGACCTGAATGTTTTCTTCGTGTTTTGATTTATAGCGATGAAATTCGTGATTTTATGGTGGCCTACAAACTAGAAATGAAAGGTAACAGATCTTCCTTTTAATGAAATTGTATCAATATTGCATTTTTTTTTTTTTAAGTTCACACACAAAGCAAGTTCTTTAAATAGAAGCCCAGTATATAACTTTATGAGATTTTCTAGACACTTCAGAAAACGCAGACAATATAGAGAAGAGTACAATTTAAGTTGATTAAAAGTGATTGAGGTATCCATAAGAGAATTCTGGTGGCCGGAAACAATTGATGACACTGGAATTATTGCAATGAAATATCGTGCGATTAGAAAGAGATATGAGAAAATATGCGAATAGTTAAAACAGTTTTATTTAGTAAAAACATGGTTTAGTGCTGATTCATTTATAAAAAAATTCGCTTTTTAAGAATTTGAATGGTAAAAATTGTTGCGACCAGAATATTTTCTTTTGACAGGTATTATAAAATTTCTGAAGCAGCGATAGTATACGGTTTTCAAAGTTAATATAAAATGTATTTTTATCGTTGTTAAAACGACTAACTTACTGCAGTTCGAGTTCTCAACATGTCTTCAATAACACAATCTTATTGAGGATTTTAAATGGACATCTTCATTAACGAGTATTCCAGTAATAAAATAAGCAAGAAATGGAACAAATAAAGAATGACTACTTGTTACGAACACGAGAAAAAGCTGCAAACGAATTATTGTCGCTGAATTATTTGCATTGAAACGTCACCAGTTACAATGTTCTGTTCTATGTGTCAAAATTATTTTAGCATTGCAAACATTAGAAATAACTTATTACAAAAAGAAAACACGTCACGAAACTTACAAATCAGTAGGTGATTCGGTTTCACACAAAGACAATTTAAGAATCCGAGAACATAAATATTTTTACAAATATGTAGTATGTCTGAAAATAAAATATGAATACAGAAGCACCGTCATTGATTGTTGAGCGTTCAATTTTGGAGATACATTTATTTACTCTCTTATTTTAATTTGTTTTGGTATGATTCCTGTAGAGCCGTCAATCAGTGGCTAAACCTGATAGGAAAAAAAGCTTTAGAATGCGATAGGTTACAAAAAGTATTTGAAACTAAATAGGTTTTAAAACTAAATGAGCCAGGCCAAAACGTTTGCTCGTACTTCTTAGACTCCAAAATGTTCCTTTAACAAAATAGTTCGGACTATGTATTTTTGGGAGATATTTTAACTCTACAACAATGTGACGTGTCGTTTTAACCAGTATGTTCAGTGGATAAATAATAGTGCAAATATTGGAACTGACCTAATCCTTTGTTAATAAAAGTCAAAGAATGCTTCTGAAGTTAGCCGCTTCCTACATTCGATTATAGGGAGGAAATGAGACATGTAAGATAGATGGAAAAGACTCCGTTCCTCGCGTCTGCTGTTAGCTGGTGGTTTGAAATATTTATGAAGACTAAGAGTAAGGGAGAGGTGGGCGGAGCGTGCATGATTAAAATAATGACAAACTGTACATCCACTTTAAAGTTTGGTACAATGTAGTGACGCTCGAAAATTGCTATATTAAGACAAAATAACTTAAAAATAAGAAACAAGTACAGTGTAAATCCACTGTTTTCACTTTTGAGTTCAATACATTGCAGCTGCTTCTTATTTTGCGGGACCATGCGCTGACCGACGAACAGCATTGTCCAAAGACGATGGAAAGACATTCTCTGGCGTTCCTGCTATGGTACAGCAAATCGCCCGATTGTAAGTCTCATATTACTCAGCCATCTTATGTATTGTGACTCTTCGCATACAACATTGAAAATTAGAGACAAATTCTGGAATTAGAGCGATATCTACTTTTGTTCCGTATTTAGGTAAAATATATACCACATCGTGTGATGCAATTATTGTTTAAAAAATAGCAATCGATATTTCAGACGCTAAAATAAAATAGTTCCGGCCTGGCTTAGGAAAACTAATAAACATTGCGAAGTGTTGAAATATATTTGTTTCCTCAAGTAGAACCACCTTGCGTTTGGTGGTGTCCACACCGGGCCGGTAAAGCGAGTACTCTATTGTAAAAAAACTATTCTCGGTCGACATTACACCGATATATATTTATCCAAATTAACATTCACCCACTGCAGAGCCAATGTTTTGGTGCAACAGGATTTAAACGCAAAACAATACGAACTCTTCGTTGTGCGTGAGATTTGCAGTAGTCTCTCAGTAGTCTCTCAGGCCACTGAGTTTTGTATTTAGTCAATATTGCAGTTCCTCACGCTGTCGAGTTCTGTACTTGTGTCCTTGGCATAGGTTTCTCACTAAACACCATGATCTTTACAACAAAAAACTATGCGTATAACATTAATAATAATATTAATATTACCGCGTCTTATTTCTGCGCTAGCGCATATTCCGAATATCATAAAAAGAACTCAGACGAAAGAAGACGACGCAGTTTATACTTTTTAACCAAATGGGAGATGGCGCTACAAGCACTACTACTGGGCAGCTTAGTGCTCCTGTATTGACCGTCGGGGTCGTCGCCCTGATATAGGGGATGCGCAAGCTGTTGCATATACAGATGCTACCCTTGACACCTCCGGCCGGTCTCCGGCCGGTCTGCAGTGTTGGTGTCCGCGTATACGAAAAAGCTTGTGCAGTAAGTCAACAGGCCAATTTCAGCAATCAGATTGGCATGTTTGACGCCGCCACTGGTAACGTGAGTTGAAAGACTGGCGTTGCTACGCGGTGGCGAATCAGATGAGCGACGCCATCGCCATTTATGCTATTCGCCGCCACTGGCAAGGCCGAATCGCCGACTCGTGCATGGAACCTGGAGCACTTCCCAATACGCGATATAAGGTTCCGCCAATACCAGGGGCGGTTTGCTGATCAATCCGGCTATCTCTCGCGCCCTCTAAAATAGTTGGAACCAGAAATTTCTCGTAACTTGACCTAGCATTCCAGTTGATCGACACCGTTCAGGCAACGTAATACTTGCCTGTACTTTTCTTTAGTTCTCACGAACTTCCTTAGAAAAAGTTTATATGTCGTTTGTAATGTGCAGCACGTCTTCCCCAAAATTTAGTGTTTTTTTTTGTTTTTTTTTGCGAAAATAATTACGCGTCGACGAACGCCTGTTATCTGCATAAATGTAGTCCTAACGTTCCGAACCACATGCCTAAATTTCACCACTAATCGTTGTCTTATTCAAAAGTAATAAGGGATTTTGTTTTGAAAATCTGAGAGGGAAAATGGGGTTTGCTTTTAGTGACAGGTGCCAATCGGTTCTATGCAGCGTTCCGTCAACCGCCATTTTCCGAAGTCACATGTTCTCTTTGGATTCAATAAACGTTTCCTCACTTTTGGGGCAGCCCAAGACACGAGGCATTTGTCACGGTAGAGTGGGATACACCCTTTTCAAAAGACCGCTCCAACTCCAGTGCGCCATTAATTGTGACATATTCTGAGCATGTCTAGACCATTTTAGTGTTCCCAGGCACGAACCCCTGCTTAGGTCCCAAGCGATTTCCGGTCACTCCGTCTTTGCAAGCCAGTCGAGCCTTCTTATGTCCCCTCTGCTAGAAAGCATACAGGCTACACGGACAACGAAGTTTGAGGTTTAGCGAGGGCCTTCTGCTGCACGAGTTTACGTCTTGGAGGAGACAAGTTGGCTTACAAGAATATTGAAACAATTTGAACAGATCTCGCGATTCTTGGTTCTTTTGGCGTCAGCCTGGACAATTGGTGGCTAGATGTTTCATCGACGTTCCAATCTATGGTGTTAAGGCGGCCTTTGTTCATTGTTTTAAGTTCGGTGGAACGTCAGAGGGAGGAGCCCCGCCTGATGGCGTTTGGAAAAAAAGAAAGAACTATTGGATACGAGGCCCGCGTCATCGTTCGCCGAGAACTTGTATCCAATTACGCGTTTCGTGTCCAATTGATGGCGACTGCCAATGTTGCTTGATGAACTTTTGAAAGGGGTACATTAGGAATCAGCAGGCAAACATCATGAAACACCCCAAAAAGAGCAAATTTTATGGCGCGTCTGCGACTGCGCATTTCCAACGTGCTAGGCACTTTGCCGGTTTACTACACTCCCTTCTATGAAATTATGTACATCTTTTAAGCCAGCGCGGTGTAATTGCTGTTTGGGAAGATGATTACGACGCTAAAATAATTGCATTCTGGGTGATTTCAGACAACATCTACCAAAAAGTGGCTGGTCGACATTTTTAAGTCAACTGATGTTTTATTAGCTATTTTCCACTGCCTTTTATAAACAAATCTACGCTTAGTTCTGGCCAGAAAAAAGAAATTGGGGGCAGGAAAATTCGTAAAGCATAAAGAGGTGGACAGTCGCATTAACGCGCACTGATGGAGGGGGCACGTTTGAAATTGAAAAAATAAAAGAGTAAAATTAGGAACGTTTAATACTTTTTAGAAACAAACTATGAGTACAGCTTGGTTGTAATATATCGTAATATAATTTATTTTATTATATTTATTTTTCTAAAAATTGCCAAACATGCCTGCTCGAAAGACAAATGGCAAAATTTGAAGGCTTGTATCTCATTAAATAATTTAATCACAGTCATATACTTTTCAGATAGAATTCCACTTATATATGGCTATTATTTAAAATATTAATTACGCATCTAAGTGATACGATATTCGTGATATTTTTAGGCAAACATAGGGAAAAATCAAACAACAAAAAACTTCCGATGCCAATAAAAAAAAAATAAAACCTTCGATTTTAGTTAAATGTGTGTACCCTGTTAAACGCTATTTCGGCATTTATTTAAATTAAAAACATGTTGCACCCTTCAATTCACCTTTATAATCACCCTTCTATTATCTTGATGGCGACTACATCCGCATGCTACGAAAGACGAAAGAAAGCTGCGAAGCGAAAGATTAATTAGATGAAACACTGGCGTACTTCAAAGCGCAGAATTTAGGACTTTGTGCAACCCAGTTTCGCGGTACGACTATTGTATTTAGCTCATTTGCGTTGGAAGAATAAAGCAACGTCTCTGAGATACCCATATTTTTTATTTTGTTTTTCTCATTGGCGTTACACCCTGCAAGTTTTACAAGCAAAGGTTAGACGCGAGTAAAAGTACATAAAAATCCCCTGTATTTCCCAAATAAATTTAAATACGCAGCACTGCACGCAGCACTGCACGCCTGTCATTCCATGCACAAAATCTAGGGGTGCCGCGGCAACCAGTGTTGCCCATTTAGTGGTTTCCCCGATATATTTAGCAGTTTTCTGGATTGCAGTAAGCTGGGCGAGTTGGTATGATGGTATGGTGAACAGTACAGCGCACAGAACTAAGACAGAGAAAAGGAACATGCACGACACAGACGCGCTGGCTTGCAACTGAATGTATATAAAAAGAAAGAGGAAAACGCACTGAAACTCACGCTGTGCCAAAGCGTAAGATGCACCACACAATACCGTCTAACAAATATTTTTTTGCCCCATACTCATATCCAAAGTCAAGGTTTCTGGTTGAAGCTGTATGACTGCTGGCTAGTGAGTGCAGCGATCCCCCAAAATATTAGCGAAATGCTGTTCCAAAATTTATCGAGTCGTTTTGTCTCGTTAATGTCCTGTCAGAGCTGAAATGTCAGCGTTCAAATGAATGACGCGCGGCTGCCTTCAAGGCTCACAAACACAGTTCTGATTTTGAATCGCATATTCAGCCCCACATATGCCACCCCTGCGGTCGCGTCTCCTGGTGTGCGAGCCTAGCTAGCCGCTCTGCCCGCATACGGCACATCCGCCACAGACCGTTCACTGCTGTGTCCTTAAGAACTGGAGAACACGAGCAGGTATTGCGATTAACGGGGAGAGGACCGCCCTCCGTAGATTTCAATGGACCGTTATGCTCGATAAGGCGGTCATAGAGGCACCGGCCTGTTTTACCCACATGGCTTCTACCACACGTTAGCGGGATTTAGGACACAACGGCAGTTGAACACGACTCATAGGGGTGGCTATGGCGTTTCTGACACTTGGCTTGTTTGAAGTCTTCTACCGAGCGAACCTTGGAGCAGATATGCGCCATTTCTTTGGGAGCCGAAAACAGCACGGGCACGTCGTACCTTTTGGGTAGTCTTTTTAAATTATGCTATATTCCGGGCATATATGGGACAACCGGCGTTTGTTTATGGTGATGTCTAGGTTTTCTTTGCAGACTCGTTTTTATATTACGCGCAAAGGCCCCCACCACCTCGGTCAAAACCTGTGTAGAGAAGCCCGACGAAAGGAGTCTCTAAACTTGATTTTTAAAACTATCGCGAACGTTGTGACAGCAGGACCTCATAAGCGCAGACACAAGTATGTAAATTACAATCCCTCTTGTAACAACTTTCGAATTTTCTGACGCAAAATAAAGAATGCCTTCTTTTACCTAGGCGGGAAACTCCAGCAGCTATGGTTTGTGTGAAGAGATAACGAAAGCTCTATGAATTGTAACTTCACGTCCCACTGTTTTTAGACTCTGAAGTAGGAACCAAATTCAGACATATGAAATACATTCTTAACCTATCACGATTAAGAGCTTCAGCACACTTGGGATACAGATATGAAACATTATCAACATATCAAAGCATTTTGGACACTTGTGATCCGCTGAGGACGCCATCAATTGCACAATTTACACTTGCTAGAAAAATATCACTGAGGACGAGTGCCACACACGATCCAGTACATACATCTGACCGCTGTAAAATAGTATAATTTTTCCCCCCAACGAATATCAAGTTCAGATAGAATTTCAGAAGTTCTAGAAAGTCTTCAGAAGATACGTCGCTAAACGTTCTGAAGGAGAGCTCTCCGTTCTCTGCAAAAGAAGGGTTCACAGAGGCCAGTAATGCTTCCTAAAGAAGAGGAAAAAAGGTAGAGTACATCAGAGCGGACCATGGAATGGTTGCTGAAATCATTGTTTTCTTTTTAAATGCTACCACTGCTTCACAATTACGGAATAAAAAGGTGTTCAAAATTCTCAAACAGGATAAGTGTTTTTAAAGAAAGCTAAATATCTAGAGCTGCCACCTTTCTCTAAGTTACGATAGCACGGAATGGAAACGTTTCCTTCCTTATACTATTTTGCACTGAAGAAAACCCCAAGGTGAAGCCCTGCTGCTTTGATAATGTTCCGGGTCAATTGTCTCGAGGAACCGCAATCGCCGATTTTCAATGCCTATCCTTTGATCTGTTTTAGGGGCTCTTGCACCTGCTTGAAGTTCTTGCGACGGCACAGGCTTTTAATATGTTGTTCTGCCGGCATCAATACAAAGTGTCCTTCCTTGTAAGCCGCCAGAACTAGAAGGTTGTTATTTCACAAAAAAGTAAATTGAAGGACGAGGATAATATGTATGTGCAGGCTGATATTTGGCCAAGAACGTCGACACATTCAGCAAAACAACCGGTCGAATATGATAATTCTACTCACAGAAATACAGCGCGGTCGAACCTTAGTGGCGTCGCAGGTCTTTCTAGAAAATCAGCGAGTCAGATGGAAATGTTGTTCGAGATTTTTTGGCGCTGAATCTACCTATAATTACAAAAAAATGGGTTTTTTAGTTGGAGTTTATTAGCCCACTTTAAGAGAGATTCATGTTCTCTTGCGTTTAAAGTGTTCTAAGCCTTGGGCCCAAGTTCTGCCTTCAACCGACTCTCGAACCCCTCAAGCTTCTGGCGTTAACTAGGAAAAATGCTTACAAGGTAAATAAGGAGATTCGACCATGCTGTATTTCTGAATGCATCGACGTTCTTGGTGGCACTAGTATTCAGCCTACACATACAGATCATATTTGTCCTTTAATTTTCTTTTTGGCGGATGATAACCTTCGAGTTCTGGAGGCTGACAAGTAGGGATCATTTGTAGTTATGCCTGAAGAACACTATAATGAAGACGCCTGTGCCGAAGTTAGTAAGAACTTAAAGCACATGCAAGTGTCCCTGTAACAAGTGAAAGGGCTGGCATTAAAGCTCTGCAATCGAAGTTCCTTGACACAATTAGCCGGGAACATCAAGAAAGCAGCAGGACTTCACCTTAAGCTTTTTTTCGGTGCGAAAACCCGTAAGGAAGCCTGCCTTTTCCGTGCCATCGTCACTGAGCGAGGAACTTGACAACGCCAGATGGCTAGCTTTCTTCAAGAACACTTACCCGGTTTGCGAACTAGGGACCCCTATTTAGTTCGCAATTTTGAAGCGCTCGTGGAAACTTTGAAGAACAATGACTTCAACAACAATTTTGTGGATACAGCAGGTTGCGCTAGTTGCTTTTCCATCTGACGACTTCAAGCTCATAAACGTCTCACAAACATGCACTCACTAGATTACAGACACAAAAACATACACAGAGCGCTGAACTCACAAGCGCTCTTACCAAATAGATAAATTGACAACATTTATGGAGCCTCACATTAAGGCATCTCCGCAATTTAACACAAAAAAGTGCGGGCGCCGAGTGACCCTGTGCACACTGTTGTAGACATGCATCTACCATAGATGGTGCAGAGCGTCCTCAGCCTTGGTCCTACGTTCGTTGTACTACCGGAAATGTCGGCACCAGAGCTACTGTTGGCGGTCAGACAAGTGTCCAACCGAGCTCCGGAAGTTGAATCTGATCGCGTCACCTCTGAAAGAGTTTATATACTTTTGCGACAAAAATCATCGGCCTCACACCTATCAACCAAGAAGGCGGTGACTAATCTTAAGGACCACTGCCTGTCTCTAATGCCAGAGGAGAAAAAGGGAGGCCTCGTGCTCATTCACCACAACCTGATCGGAACAAAAGCCCTTTCAGCCATGAAGTTCGTTCTCAATGCCATACCGACATATCCTTAAGTAAGATCAAGAACGAACCTAAAAAACTCTTTTAATTCCGGGAATTGAAAAAGTTTTGCTCCGACATAGACAGCAGCAAAAGCTTAAGCCTGGAATTTTTTTTTCAGTGTACAAATGCATAATTCTGATTGCACACTCAGAGTTAGTGTTTCCGAAAAGGGGACCTGGCAGAACTCGGTCGCATTATATTTCCAAGAAAGACTAAACCTACTCACGATTGACGATCTGTATTTAATAAGGAGCTCAAACGAAGTAACGAGGCTCTCATTAGGGTGTGGGGACAACAACCTGAAGGTTTTTTTAATCGACATCAGAGATCAATACTACTCGCTACCTGAAGACCGTCTTTTACACTGCGTTGAAAACAGCAGAATCTCTTTTGGTACCATCGCCTTCCAGAACGCTGCAGGTATCGCCAAAGAACAATTAATCGACTTCATTACCATGTATCTGCAATCCATTTTTACCACGTGGGAAGGAAACACATACCTGCAAAAATAGGGCGTATACGTAGGGTCATGTATCGCTCCGGTACTCAGCGACCTTTATCTTGCATTTCACGATAGACTGCTGGAAAGAAGCTTAGTCAATTCAAATATAGTAGGGGTGTGCGAATAGTGATTTTTGAAACCGAATCGAATACGAATCGAATAATTGTGGGACCGAATCGAATACGAATACGAATCGAATAATTTTCGAATAGTTTCCGAATCGTAAGTAGACAGCTATTAAAGTAAAGCAAAGAGATTATTAATTGATTTTTATTGTTCCAAAACGTTTCTTAAAATTATTGTAAAATCGCAGCTAGGCAATAATAACTAGAGTTCAACTATATATATTTAAATAGAGACAAAAGCTAATAAAATATTAGAATGCTAAACTTAATATCACGGTTCACGCGGATGCTGAACATAAAATCACAGTTCTCTTGAGCCTGGTACCTGAAGCATTGTACTTAGTAGGAACTCTGCATTATCTTTTTATTCCTTGTTTAGCAGATGTCCTTGAATTGAGGATCAAGGAATGTGGCAAGGGCGTTATGTGCCTGTGTGCTTACGTCTAGGAACCTTATTTTCACTGATCTGAGAAGATTCTGGGAAAACGCATTGTCTTGATGTACTTGCGCCCTCAAAAAGCAACATCTTCACACACTGAACAAGTGGAACAACCATGGAAAGTGTTGGGAAAGACTCCACACAAGCAGCTGTTGTGGCTTCTTCAATTGATTGCGGGAGCGGCCGAAAACATTCCCCGCTGTAGTGCGCTTTCTCTTCGAACAACTTCCTACTTCCACCACTTCTACTTCGCTTACACAGAGCGGCGGTACCGTTGCAACCAGTTTTGAAACGTCTCCACGACACGCTTCCCGAAAGCGTGCACGAGCAATCTCGTGCGAAAGCTGTCCCTAAATGCTGAACCTCATGTAAGCGATTTAGCGAGCGACCGAGCGACAGCAACGAGGTCAGCAGCGAGCGATGGAGATTTCTCACTGTCGCTCGTCGCGTCGCTCGGTGTTTGGATTTCTAGAAAACATCCTCATCGCCTTGGTCACTTGCTCACGCCACTTTCATGCGGCTTGCCTCATCGCGCGACTGACCGAACGACAGCGAAGCGGGTCGACGCCGCCTGTCTTGTCTCTCGGCAAATCGCTTACATGCGGGTTATACTTTACACAGTGGTCCCTAATGGAGGCAACAGCAACGTACGTATAGAGAGGAACGGCTGCTGCCGATGATGACAATCATTGTCTAGGAGAAGTGGGTACGTATTGCCATCTTGCGGGCACGTATTGCAGGCGTGCCGGCGCGTTGTGGGACGCCTGTGAAGGGAATCTTGCGGCGCGACACCGTAGCGACTATTCGGAAATTATTCGAAAAATATTCGAAACTTTTGAGAATTACTATTCGATTCGATTAACGAATCGAATAGGGTAATATTCGATTCGTTATTCGAAAATGGCGAATATTCGCACACCCCTAAAATATAGTGCAAATATTTCGATACGTCGATAATTATGTACTCTTCCTTGCATTATAGACTTGCAAGTCCCAAACCATGAAAGCCAATTCAGTTTCAAAGGATGCTTGCATTTGTTTGCTCTTACCCACGAGCTTCCAGACGACAAATCCATCAGATTGATGGATCTACAACTATCTTTATCGAGCGATCATGTGTGCTGGTCATGTGTGCCACGGGGGAAAAAGATGCTACTTCCCTTCAACTCTGCGCACGCCAAGTTGGACAAGAGAGGCATCCTGAATCTATGCCTCAAAAGCTCACTTACCAAATGACGTGAACATTTGATCAGAACAAGCTTTGATGCGCAAATATCTCGCCTAACAGCAGCAGGGTACCCCAGTGTCTTATTAACGTCGATTTAGGAGAGCCTCTTCAAAGAAATGAAAAGACGAGAGGTCATTCAACTTTCATCACAAGATAGGTCAACTAGGCCTATTGTTGTGCCTTATATTCGCAACTTCTTCCATGGACTTAAAAAAGTAGGGAAAAAAGTCAACGTTGAGGTGGCATACTAAGCTCTGAGCAAACTCTCCAGCTTGTGCAAAAAAGTGAACGCTTCTTAAAACCGATCCGAGAGCTGCTCTAAGAAGCACACATTCAGTTTTGTCCAGTGCACAGAAAATGTCGTGTACTTTATTCCTCTCTTATGTGGAAAACGCTTTATCGGCCAGACTGGACGGTGCCTTAACGATCAACTTCGCGAACACCACAAAAACATTACTAGAGCCAACTCAAGTCATCTAGATCTGCACTGGGACCAGGGCATCTGCGTAGTTGCACCGTGCTAGACCGAAGCAACAAACAATTAACTAGGAAAATAATTTAAGCGAAGCGTATTGCCAGGCTTGACGATGAATGCGTGAGCAGCCCATCTCTCCCCTTATTGCAAAATGATTTGCTTACCTTAACTTAAGAAGACAATCACGGACTATCTTATAATTGGTGTTATTAGTAGGGGTGTGCGAATATTCGAAATTTCGAATATGAATCGAATATTTTCCTTATTCGAAACGTATTCGATTCGAAAATTGCATATACGGAAGAACTCAATATTCGGCCAAAGCCGAATATTCGGGAAAAATGGCAAATATTCGGACAAACTGCGTATATTCGAGCAAGTAACGAATAATCTGCCTGCCTGCCCTTATTAATATGTTTATTCACTGAGAAAGGCGTATGATGCGAGTTCTATCGGTCTGCTCCGTTTCTGTCTGTCCGATGGCAGCAAGATAGGATCAGTTTTGGTTTCTTTTTCACCAAGCCCTTTATTGTGTGGCACTTTTATAGCAATATGTGATGTAATTGCGCGTTCTATAAATTGATACAATAAAATAAACCTCGAGAGTGAAATATAAATATAAAATTAATCTCCAGTGTGTTATATAATATAAATGTTTGAAAATTAAAAAAAAAAAGAAAGAAAACGCTAGGTGCGAGCAGAACATTGTATCGCCATCGACAACAACTCTTTCCACTCCCGCCAACGTTACTAAACCACTCAGTTGGGAAACTGCCATAGAGACTGCTCTGAAAAAGCGGCACCGATCTGTTCTCGCGAACCGAGCTAATGGCGAACACAACGCCGCCGTTTCTCCCGCAGCGGCCACTCGAAGAACCGCACCTTACTTCTACTTGGCTTTAATCGGCCATTTAGGCGCCGAAACAGGTACAGTAGAAGAGGTTACAGGGGTGCCACCCCCGTCTCCCCAGCGGACGCGCCGCGTCTAACTACCGAAGTTCTAATGCACCTAGGTCGGGACGCGCTACCTGAAAGCACCGCTGAGGCATGGTTGTATAAAAACGATATTAATTGTGCCGCAAAACCTTGCAAACAAAAGATTTTAAAAACATCAAGTGCCTTTCTTTTTGTACTAAACTCCAATCAATTTCATACAAAAAGAGTCTTTTCCGTTTGTTTTTACGCAAAAACATGCTTTCTGAAGGCTCAAGGTGACCACAGTACAGACAAATGATAAAGAGTGGCGCTGTTGTCCTATTTAGCTCGGTCTCGGTGGACGCCAGCGGCCCAGGTTTCGACGGCGAGTTTCCCAACTGAGTGTTTTAGTAACGTTGACTCCCGCGCAGTCAAAACTAGGGATGTCGCCAACCTGCCCAGGTCGAGTTCGACCGAGTTCGACTTTTTCAAACTTTCAACATGATGTTCGACAAAGGCTCGACTGAAGTTCGACTTTTGTGAGCATGCGCAAAGATTAAAAAAAAATAACAAGTTGATTCCACATGGCGGAGGAAAAGTGCAATATTTGTCGGGGTTAATTGGCATAACTGGTTCACATTATTTACTAATGAAAGCGTTAAAAGCGCATATTTTCGCTTTTATGTGGCGAAAACATTGGTAAGCATTTTATAAATATAAAATAAATTACTTTCTAAATTATTTGTCTCCCAAAATTTTAATTATTCGTGTAGTAGCCGGGCAACACTCTCCATAAGTCGAACGTCTTCGAATTTTTGTGAAATTTTGCAGGTTTCTCGAGTGAAAGGGTCTTTTTACTGGCGGAAATGTTGTCACGGCGCGTAGCGAGCGCTTACTTTCTTAACACGTTGAACAGTTAATTTTCCTGCAGGATAATTTTTAATGAGTGCATTACTAGAAGTATCTTTAGCCTGCTGCAGCCCAGTAAAATGCAGTTGCATTGATTTATATTAAAAAAGCAATAAAACCTGCTCTTACCTCTTGTTTTCCAATTTTGTATTACTAGACACATATTCGATATTCGATTCAATATTCGAAGCCCGTTTCTTTTTTTGTCTGATTTGCATTCGATTCGTATTCGAAAATTTACATATTCGCACACAACTAGTTATTAGGTGACCTAAGACTGGGATTCCCGTTCATCCACGACAATTAGAAGAAGCCTACTGTGCTGCTGAGGAAGTAAGACTGAGATATAAACGTTATTATTTATTCGCAAACGTAATATGAAGTAGGGGGGTGTAGTATTGTAAAACTAGTAAAGGTGTAAAATAAAGGAAGCCTCAATTCCCTGTAGTGTAACACTTTTCAGCATTACTGACAGCGGGAATCTCACGCCTTACTTCGCGAACAATTTCTACTTAAGAAGACCACTTATTTTCTTGGAAAAAAAAGGAGCATGCTCTTTGTGTCGTATACCTATAGTGGAGTCAAACAATAATTATAAAACCTCGTGCAGTCCTGTAACAGACCACTTCTGCGCGCATATGAGTAGGACATCAATGTTTCACTTGGAAATTGTTTAGTTTTGATCATTACAAACGCTACACTGGTGACTGATCTTTAACCTTGACCAGTTTTACATCTATCATCTATATGACTCGCAGAGGGAATTTTTTTCGTGTCCACCAAAAAAAAAAAAAAAAGAACCCTTGCGCGCGCCTTTTCACCGTTCGCGCACGCCTTTCACTTATCATGTGCTTTGGAGACTTGTTTCAATAAGAAAACCACAAAGCAAGTGTCAAAACCACATTATACATTATGAGGCACGCGAACGATAAGCACGTAGCGCTCCCAGCATGCGTCTCTCGCTAAATAATTCGGTTGCATAAGCTGCCGCGGTAACGGCAGAGTTCGAATTGCAGAGTGACGTCAATAGCCCCGCTAACAATGCGAAGCCCGTACCACTCGCCGCATGCGTTTCACGGTAAAGATTCGGCTATATAAGCTGCCGCGCAACGACATCGTATGAAGTCTTTCAAATATAATCAAATTTTGGTACAATGCAATTTCTTTTCTTCCGTCAATCGTTCGGTTAGACCCTCTTGCTGTTTACAAACATGAACTGCCGCTTGCGTCCCAAGCGACTTCCGGTCGCACCGTCCTTGCAAGCCCGTTGATCTTGCTTATGTCACAAGTGCTAGAAAGCATAAGTGCTACACGAACAGCAAAGCTGGAGATTTAACGAGGGCCTTCGGTTGTACAATAATACATCTTGGAGGAGGCAAGTTGGTTTACAAGAATACTCGAAACATTGCAACAGTTCTCGCACTCCGTTCTTTTGGCGTTCACCTGGAGAATTGGTGGTTAAACGTTTCATATACGCTTCAAGCAGCGGTGTTAAGGAGGCATTTGTTCATTATTTTTATAAAATGAAAGTTTTTTGGCATGTCAAAAGACTGGAGCACCCCCTGGTAACGTTTGCCAAAAAGGGTCTATTGTACAGTAGGCAATCGTTGCAGGTGATATCACAGCTTGGCTGTCCAACCACCTCCACAACGTGGATTGGAGCCTAAATATTTTTTTTGGCTCTCCCTTCAGAGTGATCGCATGTTTGGTTAGATTGAGGCCATTAGCCAAAACCTGGAGTAACAAAAATATTACTAGCCTCATAATCAGTACATAGTCGCACACAAAACGCACTTGCGCCATTTTTGACGATAAGGGTACTTTCGCGAAATTTATTTTTACCCGCGGTTCCTGTTTTGTTGCCATATTTGTTAGCATATTCCGCCAATTGCCCGTATTTGCTTTCTTGTGATCCTTTATCAGCAGTGGTTTCGGTGTTCGTAAAATTAAAAAAAGCACACGTCAGTCTCTGTTAACGACTGAACTGAACAAGCACAGATTCGGGACGTATTTTGGTCAAATAAACCCAATATTTTTTTTCAAATATGTTCCCATTCATTGCCGCCCAGGGTCATGGGCAGGGTACATCTCATGCACCGAAGAATCGTTTTCTTCTCTTACTTGAATTACCTCTGAATGTATCTTGAAGCATTGAGCATACTCAATGCTTCAAGATATGTTTTCATAGCTATGTTACGTTTATAAATTATTTCTATGATTCTACGTTCAAGGTTACAGAGGACAAGTCTAGAAACCTAAGGCGTAAAGAAAGGTTGAAAATCCCCAAAATTTACACACGATACGAAAAATTATGTAGTACTCACTATATTCCCATCATATTTAATGAGCTCACTGAGCCTTTAATAAAAATAAATTAGATAAAAGAACTAAAGAAAAATGGGTGCCTCTCATTATCTCCATAAAAACTGCTTTACTTCTATCCCTGTATACTTGCCTCATAATGATTTTTATTAGTTGTGTTCATTTTGTTTCGTGCCGAATTTGGGCTCTGTTTTGTATTAAAGTTGGTACCGATGGCCACATCATACTCGTTCGATTTTTTATCATGCTGCATTGATATGTATTTCGCTGGATTGCCTGGTTCCTACGCACAAGCAGGATACTGCTTTTGTAGGCCATCATTATTTGTATATATATTTTTAAAGTGAATAAAAAAACATTATTATTATTATTATTCATGCCGCCTCCAACGGCAGTTGTCCTAAAGGCTAGTATACTACCCGATGTTCAATTTAGGACAACTGGTGCTAGAACCGGCGCAGACGATCTCAACACAAAACTTGGACAGGTAGAAAAACGCTGCCTCCGTGCTCAAAAAGCGAGTAGATGACGGTCGCCGACGTGCATTCGACAAGATGACAAGACGTGATCTCAGAGGGACTACTTTTCTTCGAAGCGGTGTCGAAAGTATTTATGTCACGCCAGTGCTTTCTTACTAGATGTGAGCGCTCATGAAATGAAGAGAGCTTCAGAAACTGTGGGGTCGTTTTTTTATACATATTTATTTATAAATTAAAAAAAGCTACCTTAGCAGCTACTGAAGTAAGTGGCGGAGTCCTATAGGATTGTAAACATATAAATATAAACAGCGCTGTGTCTGTGTCCCTTTTTCTACTCATGCAGTCCTATAGTATTTTTCCATTCGCAGTTGCGATGCAAAATACAGTGTTGCCGGCTGCAACAACTGTTGAATTTCGTGTTTTTTTTTTTTTTTAGCACAGCTTGCATTTTTTCTTTTTTCTAACTTTCGTGACGAGGTTCAGGAATACACGTAATAACAAATGCCTATCACCACCTTTGTGTGTGGCATAGTTATAGCTTCGTATAAATTACCTATTATTGAGGTTCCGTGTTTTCAATTGCAAATTAAAAAAAAAACACTCCCCTGTAATCTTGGCTAATTCAGATAACCGTTAAGCTCAGACTTTGGACGTCACGGTGGCAGAACAAAAAGCGAGAAAATGGTATTTTAAAGATAAATATCGTAAAAGGACAGTGTCGGGAGTACTGAGATGAGCCAATTTCAATTCTGTTTGGCATCTCGGACTATGAACAAAAGGGAACTTCCCATCTATCTCGTCAAGGTTCTTTAGAACAACGGGTCTATCACCGTATGGGTCACAGCAAAAGCCACTGTTCCGTTTTCCAGTTTAGATCATGCCATTTTCGTATTTTACTGTTTTTACAAGAGTAAAACCTATGCGTCTGCGCATTTTCTTAGACGACAGGCAAGGCAGCTAGAGCTTTTTTTTGCTTCCCAGCAGCTAAGTGCAGGAGCTTAAATATCTAAACACATTAAAGTTAATTAAAAAAACGCTTTTTTGCCAGTTTTATTGTGACAGTGCAAGTGTTTCCAATGCTAAGAGCGGCAGGCGCAGACATATTTTCTTGATACAGATAATGTTCTGATGATTTTTTTTTTTTGTTTTTGGTTTGAATTAGGAAAATTTGGAAACAAACTGATAGTAAATTTGAAATTGCGGAGAATTAATAATAATGAAAAAACTCAAATAAACACTGAATGTTTAGCAAAGAACTAATTACGAAAAACACTATCCTTTTAGAGCGCAGCTCTTATAGGGCCCGTTTCCGGCTTGAGCGGCGTCGCCGTCGCCGTCGGCGTCGGCGTAACCACGCGGTGCATGATGGGTAATTTTCGCCGCTAAATCTAGCGGAAAATTTTCCCCGCTAAATTTAGCGGAAAATTTTCCCCGCTAAATCTAGCGAAAAATTTTCCCCGCTAAATCTAGCGGAAAATTTTCCCCGCAAAATTTAGCGGAAATTTTTTCCCGCTAAATTTAGCGGAAAATGTCCCCACTATGTCTAGCGGAAAATTTTCCCCGCTAGATTTAGCGGAAAATTTTCTCCGCCCCCCACTCCTCGAGGTCACGTGACCCCTCCCCCCCCCCCCCCCCCCCCCGAGGTCACGTGACCCCCCCCCGTGCCTTCCCCTCCTCCTCAAGAGCTGCGCTCTGATTCGGCGTTACAGGGAGTTGTAAACGGCTTTCATTTTAGAGCGCAGCTCTTAGGCGCCCGTTTCCGGCTTGAGCGGCGTCGGCGTAACCGCGCGGTGCATTTTGGGACATATTCCATAATGCACCGCGCGAGCCCTCCCCCTCCCCGGGGTCACGTGACCCCCCCCCCCCCCCCCCGAGGAATTGAAGAATGAGGGGAGGAGGAGGAGGAGTATACCCTCCCCTGAGTACCCTTCCCTCCTCCTCCTCAAGTGCTGCGCTGCAATAAGGCGTTACAGGGAGTTGTAAACGGCTTTCACTTTTTTAACTGGTCACACAAAATTTGTACAAAAGCAGCTCACCCCCCCCCCCCCTTTTCCATGGTGGTGCGAAATGGATAATATCAAGAGGTTTCATGCAATGTTTCATACATGTCGTAAGAAACCCCTTCCTGCAAGCTGTAAAAAAAAGCTTGGTGCCCTTCCACTCTGTGAAGAAGGATAACCAGCGAAGCTGTAGTGAGATGACAATATTAAACACTTGCGGTACTCTGGGTCCTGACGGGCGCATCGCATCCGCTTTGCGTTGGCGGCCCGCTCCTTATCGGTCGTTTTCGCTCAACGACGTCAATCACACTCGTGCTTCTGCTGTCGCCGACGCTCTAGACGGGCACAGTGTTGTTCTTCGTCGGTCAGAGAGCAGCTACTCGACAGTCCCGACTCGGCGGCGGCGGCGCCTTCTCGTCGCTTTCGCGCTTTTTCTCTCTGTTGCTCTTTGAGGAAACGTTCTTCCTCAGAGCGAACTACATGTGTCCTGCCCATAGCAAGTCCAAAGTGCAACTGCTAATAACGTCGTTAGGGTGATGACTACGTCAGAAGAAAATGAGGCACTACGATTGGTGGGTAGACTAGGACGCCCCAAATTCTCGATCTACACGCTCTGTTCATACACGCAAAAATTTTCAGAACCTAGCCATAAACAGCTTTGCTGTAAAAAAGAAAAAAAAATGTAGAGCCCTTCCATTTCACGTGAAGATGGAGGAGCAGCGGAGCTCTTATCTTTACGACATCCAGGACGACACCTAGAGGACGACGTCTAGGATGACTTCTTGGATGACCTCAAGGACGACGTCGAGGACGACCTCTCGGACGACGTCTAGGACGACCTCGAGGACTGTAAAAAAAAAAATTGTTTTTAGAATATTAAAAAAAAATAGTGCTGGCTTACGGGTCCCCAGATTCAGCTCTGCATCAAAAGATCCTCAATCCTCCACGGTGGACCGATAACACAAACTCCAAAAATGTAGTTCTTTTTTTTTTTTAAATAAACTCCGAAAAGAACGGAATCCTATCTATAATTTAGAGAGCAGATGCTCATGTGCCATTCTATAATTTAGCTTTGTGCGCTTCTTGACTGTGCATTATTTCCTTGCGTCTGTTTTTGCAGGTTCGGCATAGGATGGGACGACTCGAGGTCAACGAAAGAGCCGTGCTCAGTTAGTGATGGTCACATCATGAGTAAAAATGGCGAACCCACTAAATCTGCGAATTTCTCCTCCTGCTCTTACAAAACATGGGATATTAACTTTTCTTTATAGTTGCGTAACAGTCCTACATTGCTATCAGTCACTCTAGGTCACATTTTCTACTGTCGCATAATAAACAGGTGGCCAACGCTTTGGTCAAGCATGTGTTGCAACGTTTAGAAGACGAAGATTGAGAAAGTCACCCAGAATTATGTGTCGCGGATGTGAGACCCACCATAATAATTTTCAAAATATGCAAAAGTGGCATGGGCTCGTGCAGGTTATTCTGCACTTCATCTCTCGAATGCGTTTCATACTTTATCGTTGTATTTTGACCCCTCTTTCCCCCGTCAAATTTTTCTTTGCAAAACTATATTTAAGTGTTTGTCAAAAAAAAACTGAAAATATGTTACGAAGTTACTAAAGAAAATATTTTATTGTATGAAGTTTAAAAAAAAACAGATGAAGGATTGACTATCATCATAATATTGCGGGCTCCTTCCTGTAAAACAATATCTAAAATCCGTCTCCCGATTATATAACTCATCCCATGAAGCTTACGTAACGCAATGAGTACCAGTTTGTATTTTTGTTCTTTAGTTAACATAACAGTAAAGATTTGGATTAGCTTTCCTGGTAGTACGAGAAAATATTATACTCAAGAACAATGCGAAATGTAGACGAGTTCATAAATGAAAGGATCAAAGATAAAAAATTCTAAATAGCCGGAAAGCCAATCTTACCTAACGGTTTCTCATTTAACCACTTTCCAGCGGGCAGCAGGAGCCAAATACGCCCTTAATATACAACACAATAAGCCCGCTTTTATGCGTTTCATTTCCAATGCGTAAAATAAATTGAGTTTTTATACAGTAAACTAACCCCAATAAAATACATAATAAATACCATTAGAAAACGGAAAGAGTTCTGACGTTTTAAGATGCATGCTATCAAGCAAGGAACAGAGGACATCTAAGAGAAGACCAGATTTTTACAATATTACTGAAGATTTTATTATATCAGGAACCTTTGACATATCAGTGCACTAGTTACTAACTTCTCAATTGGTCCAAATCGCCGAAAAAATATTTGACCTTAAAATCTATTTTTTTTTACTGAACATCATTTGCAGATTTCATGCTTGGAGTTTTTTTTTTTTTTTTTTTGGGGGGGGGGGGGGAAGTCACTTAAGTAAAACTATTTTGAATACCATAAAAAAGTCAGACAGGAACACAGGTCGTTAGTTACCGATCAGGCAATCGCTTCTTGATATCAATATATATACTGTAATATAAAATGTTTTATTGTTGTACGAGTCCCAAACGATAGACGGATAGTTACATGTTAAACAGGGTAAAATCAATCTCGGACCACTACCACACTGCAGCCAGCAAAGGCCCTCTTAGTCGCTTTTTACACCTTTATGGTGTCCTATTTAATGAGACAGAAATTCACAGAATATTGCGCCTCTAGGTGTAATTGAGAATAAATCTAAAAAATATTATAATATAAAGCTTGTTTTAATATTGCTAATTTAAGGACAAGGTCAAAATAAAATATATTTTTTTCTTAATAATTTTACTCATCAAGTTTCTCTTGCAAAATCGCGGTTATTTTATAAGCTTGAATTCTGTATGAGATTAAAGTTTTCCGCAAAATTATTCTAAGAAGAAAGCTTTATTATCCAATTGAAATCATTTCTAACGACAGAATGCAAAAACAGAGTAAGTATAATAAAAATGTTCACATGTAAAATATATTTCTATTATGTTCAAGCATTTTGTCATAACCAGAAAGTACTGTCCACCAACATGTAAATGAAAGTTTACAAAGAGAAAGAGCACACGTTCTACAACCTGAATCAATGCTATATTTGTGCTAAATGAGAAATTAATCATTCAGTAGCTAACTTATACAAAATGTTTTCGGGTTTTACGGCGAATTTCGCAGCTCAAGAGGCAAGCTATGCTTCAATCGCACTGCTAAACCCATTGATTCTGAAAACGACGAACTTCCGGCGGATTTCTACAATGGTACTGACTACTGCAAAGTATTATTATCTCCACACAAACACGCCACGACATGCGAGGTAACTCCTCACGATTTTTTGTGCTTTTGCCAGGGGATTAAATTACGTACAAGAGTATGAATATTTTAAATAAAAAAACGTGTCAAAAACAAAGCTACTCTCACACATTTGGAACGTTTACTGATCGCCATACAGGAGTGTTCGTCTTCGAGTCATAGACAGCGTAAGCTTAAACAATCGATTGACGACCGACGGTTACAAGACGAGATTTCGAATACACTCGAGAATGGGATCATGGTCGAACCTGAGGTGATACCGTCATTCAACATGCAATTTTCTGTGTTCAGGGATACAATTCAATGCATAGGATGTTGATGTTGATGTTTATTACGTGCCCAAAAGCACCCTAAATCTTTTTATGTCGGGGCACAGCAAAAGTCACTCCCACGTAAGAGAACAAAAAGTCATCATGCATAGACATAAAACACATAAATAGCCCATCGGAAAGCCTTAGTAATTAGAAATCATATTAAAGCTAACTTCCACAATTGTAATGTAAAAACGAGGCATTTAAAACGAATCGTGCTCCACAAGAGACTCGCAAAACATCTTAATTCCACACAATGGTGATCAATAATATTATTGATAATTATTAATATTAATATATTAGTAAATAGTAAAAAGTAACCAATTTATTGTTGGTGCTTTAAAGGGACACTGACAGGGTATTTATGCTCGCCGAGGTTTTTAGTTGTCCGTGACATATGAGAGCCCAACTACCCAGAACAAAATTTGCGGCTCGAAATTCGGTTTCTTTCCGCCCGAAAACCGCCGATCAAGAACTGGCCGGTTCGAGTCTCGCTCACTCTCTTTTCCGTGGTCACGGGCCGTTTTCAAAGGTATCGATGCGACCACCAAATTTAATCGAAGTCGTGGGTCATTGAAGGCACACAGTCAATATTAAAAATAGAAAAAAATATGAAACCCATTTTTTGTGGCTTCAAAGAAGCTGCAAATACGTTGATAGAAAAAAAAAAGTAGCGCAAACAACCGGAAGCTTTCTGTGCGTTCACTCAACATGGCGTCGTTTCGCATATCGTGGGACTAGCACTAGCGGATGGCAGCGGACGACGGGCGTTGGACCTCTACTTCAGAACTGTCGTTCACGGTACTGGCGAATTCTGTCTTTCTTCGAAGGAGAAATTTCGGACCAATCAAAAGAACTGATACTCATCCCGTACGACATGCCCGACCAGCAAGCCGATTGCACGAAGACGTCGCCGAGCCGTCGTCCCTTCTCCTGGCTGAAGACATCGCTCGCTCAAACGTCAAGCACGAAGTGCGTACTTCGAGTTGAATACGCACGCGTACGGTTACTTTACGAGGTGCGAATGTGCCCTATGCGTGGTGCTGCCCGACTTCAAGCCGGGAGTGTATGTATTGAAGGGAAATCGGCAGCAAACTTCCGAAATACAGTCTACCAGCTGCATAATTACGCATGAGCGTGTTCCTTCAATACCTCAGTGGAAAGACGTCCGATTCACACGCAGAGGGCACGGGTTCGATTCCTGGTGTGATTGATTCCGGCGCGTTGATCCATTGATTCCGACGCGTTGATCTTTCGGAAACTTGTGCACTCTGGCCACTTTCAGATGCAGGACATGTGAGGCAACTCTTCACGCAGCACCTTGGAGTTGGGAGTATTCTTTTCGGAGCTGATCACGGGAATTCACCACGGCACTCGGGCACTCACTACTAATTGCCAACACTTAAATGTACAAAACAACTCATCTTGAAGTACAAAACAGCGAGCGGAACAAACATAACTGCAAAGGAATACCACGGCGAACGGACGCATTTCGTCTGCTACGTGCGGAAAGAGGAGAAAAAAAAAAACGCACGGTCGGGTGTAGCCACGTCACTTCCGCCACTCCCGCTATCCTTTCCACTTCTCCGTTTCGGTTTCAGTTTCGCGCAGTTGCGTTTTTTGGCTTTATTAAAAAAATACGTGACTCTGTAGCAAAATATTAATTGGGTAGTCTTCCGACACCATAATGAATCGCCTGACGAAAAAGGAAAAAAAAAATTTGGGGGGTGTCAGTGTCCCTTTAAGTACATCGATGTATAGTAATGGGACCACCAAATTCGTAAACGCTCGTAGGACTAGTCCCTAAAAAATAAGCTCAATATA
>JABSTQ010000338.1:0-25904 GCA_013358835.2 Ixodes persulcatus
CACGAAAGTAACATCGAGTTCATTCACAGTTATGGTATTTTTGAGGGCAGCCCGTGGGATTTGCACTGGTTGCTAGATCGTTTTCTCTTTTACTCTCTGTTCATTGTGGTCATAGTAAAATACTTTGTTTCCTATAATTAGTCTGTTGTAGCGTAGTTTAAATTGAGCTTGCTTCTTTCATGACGCACGTTTACAGAAAAATCCTCGCCGATAGATATTCCGCTGCTTTTTAGCTTGGGCGTTTGCGATAGTATAGTTTGTTTTGTTTTGAACGAGGAAAGATTTACTATGATTGGCCTGGACCTCTCTGCATTGTGTCTACCCAGTCGGTGAGCGCGTTCCACATGTGAATGGTCAATTTTGATACCTAGCACAGTTTCGCAGAGCTGCATAACTTTTGCTTCGGACGTTGCCCATGTTTCATTTGTGTCCTCGGCAACACCATAGAAGATTAGATTATTTCTCCGATAGCGATTTTCTAGGTCATCATGAGTGTTTGCCAGTTGGTTTAACGGCTCGGTAAGTTCTGTGGATGCAGCTTGTATTTCTGCACCTTAGTCTCCAGGGATTTTAGTGAAGTAACATCTTTTTTAAGCGATTCTAGTGTTGAAAACACAGATGTAAGTTTTTCTTCGACCGATGTCTGTGTTTGCTTGATTGCCGCCATTTCAGCCAAAATTACGTCTTGGTTTTTGTGTATACCCGGTAGTAGCTCCAAGACTTCTAGTATTCTCTTAATTTGTTCTTGAGTGAACGGGCCAGGGTTCATTTCTACATTGCCAGAAAGTAGCAGCATTATCCTTATTACTATGGATGCTGCGTAGCACAATACGCAAGTCGCGTAGGCACTGTACGCTTCAAAGTGACAAAGCACAAAGACAAAAGCAAAGGGGCTCGGCACCACAAGTAACGTCTAGCACTGTGATGGCCAACAGGTTTGTAAAAAAGACCAACCTGGATGAAAATTTGACGTAAGCGACTTGCTTGTGACATGTCGGTACCGGGCCCCTCGCTGGAACTGCCGGGCAGCGGCTTTTGTAGCTTCTGGTTATCTGGCGCAAGCTGTGGTTGCCAGGCTGTGCCGTCGAATCTGGACGTATCGAGCGGCGGTAGGATCACGAATATGTGTTAAGAATGAAGTAGATGCTCGGCCTCCTGCCCCAACTTTGATAGCTCTGGGTTTCGCGTGAGTATGCGCAGACAGGCAAGGTGGCAGACAACGAGCGTGGGATGGACACGGCGCTTCTACTCACTTTAAATCTAGTAGATTTACTTCTTGTATATTAGGATATGCCATTTCTTCTCTATATAAACATGCAAAGCCAGTAGTGCCTCTCATGTCTAAATTGTCCCCTCCCCCCCCCCCTACCCTCCCCCCCCCCCCCCAAAAAGAAAAATTGACCGCATCTCCACGTGGTGAATGATGTTGCTTGGGGCGAAGCTCTGGTGGTGCTTGTCTGCGTAGACGCCGAGCCGCAGCATGCCGAGTCTTTTCATTCATGCCAGTAGGAGAATCTGTGGTTTCCTTCTTTTTTGTTTTTTAAGCAGACAGATGGGATGGCATCTCAGAACCCCCTACTCTTTTTTTCTTCTTTTTCTTTTTTCATAATTTTTTTATCTTTTTTTTTCAATTTATTTTTTGCCCTACACGAGCACGTGAGCATGTGCTCACGTGCTCGTGAGCACGTGATTCACGAGCAGAAGCACGAGCACCCGACGCCGGGCCTACGGCGGACGGACATACGGACATGGCTAGCCCCTAAGGAGCTTCGCCCCTAAAAAATTATTACAGGGTTACAGGGCTGGCCACTTAGCGGTACATCGCAGTAGGTGCGGCTGCGTACCTAATTTAATTACAGGGTTTAGGTTACCTAAAAAATAAACTAAGTATCGGTGACCGCTCATGCTTCACCGAAATATAAAGCAAGCGGTCCGAACCGGAAGCCAAATGTTTAGAACCGACCATTCTTATACTTGAAATTGTATGTGATTCTCTTAAATATACACTGGAAAAAGGACGGCCGACGAAGCTATCGAATACATAAAGATTAAGAGTTACTAAGAATGACACCGATTTTCCATGGAAGTTTGGAGAAAATCCTCTATAAATTTATATAAAAGTGGATAGTTTTGCAGCTTTAGCATCTGGTTCGGGCCGCCAGCAACATTTGGACGCTGGCGGAGTGTTCGGCGATACATAGTTTAATTTTGCCGTAAAAAAACACTTTTTCTATTTATTTATTTTTTGGCTCGGGGGGGGGGGGGGGGAGGCTACGATGTATTTGAGTTTTACGTAAAGTTGCTAAGCACTAACTCAAATATCACTAAACAATAGATTTACGCAAATCAACATGCTGCATACTGCAACTCTACCGCGGGCTCGTTCGATGTTCAGTTCTTCTTTTTTTTAATATTTATGGACAATATGGAGATGAATGAACATTACTGACTGAAAGGCACTTTTGTTACGAAGGTGCAGCCGCAAATAATTTTGTGTTGTGACAAATTCGTAACAATTATTCCATTTAATCAATATACGGTTGACTAATATGTTTATTGTGAAGATGTTTCTCTTCTGGAACGGTATAAGGTCGCATAAATGCTCTGTGCAATTGTATCTTACATATATAATGCAAGGGCAACTTCCCTAGCTTGTCATAAATAAAAATATTTGTAGCAGCTGTGATAGTGGTTGTACCGCAACAATAAGAAGGAAACCGGGGTTGGCGCGAGCAGACAGAACGAAATACCACTAGCACATATGAAGCCGCCCACCGGCTACATCGAGCAATGTCCACTACAGCTTCCTTTATGCTGTAAGTATTGTACATAAAATAGTTTGGGCACCATATACCTGGTTCCTAAAGACTGTGTACATACTACGGTCATAACAAAATTGTTGGCGGAGGGGGCTTCGTAAAGTCTTCTTGTCCTTTGTTTTTTCGGCGTTGTTAAGACTTCGTAACTATAGTGCCACTAAATAAGCTACGCTTTAGAGTAACGACACTTACCCAACTTTTTTCTTAAAATCATGGTTGCCAGTGATCTGAAGCTTTATTTGAACTCGCAGGAAAAGGTTTTGCCTCCTCCACACATGTTTGAACAGTTCGCGACAAAGCAAACCTATTTTGCATGAGCTTCCTAACACTAAAACTAATGCTGAGGAAGTCGGACGTTTGAATCACGACGATCGGCAGTTGCGTCTGCTCTGCACAAGCACCAAGATGGCGGCGCCGACAACAATCTCGGGGAGAGGAGTGACGATACTCTAACCGTAACTCCTTTAGTGGCCCTATTCGTAACCAAAACAGGCCTTCGTGTGCTGCAGGGTACCCTATTTTTAGGCGTTGAAAGACTCCTGATAAGGTCTTAGGGTTAATGAATGATACGGTGGCGTGTATGGTCACGCTGCTGAACTCGTGCGTTTCATTTTGATCGTTGTTCAGTCAGACTGATCACGGTTCACCCTTCTAAAATATTCCATGTCTCAAAGAGATTGTGTTTATTCCGTGAAAAAAACATGGTTTTCTGTGTTTGCCACTCATCCATTCCATTTTTTGAGGGTGTGATTCCTCAATCTTTTAGGAGGATGAACATGAAACTCAAGACAAGAAATGAAACTGCGGCACATATACTTGAATCAAAGGACACGTTAAACAAAATGCCCCCATAATGGTGTCCTGTGATTGTTCTTGATATATTTATAAAAAAGAAACTCAATAAAATATTCAGAACGTTATGCGCATCACGTTTGTGGTGGATGCTTATTCGTAAAATTTAATTATTATTTAAAAGTTACACGTTTTGCTGCGGGCATCCTAAGGGTGCCGTGGCAGAAAATTCTTGCTTTTGCCACTGAATCCTCTTTCGTATAGCTGAATATTTAAATTTTACAGCTATTTTCGTTTTGCGTTGCGGATATGTGCAATTGATGAAAAAGTGTGATGATTATGTTTCTGTATAAAGCATTGAGTAAAAAATATATTACGGTCATTGTGTGGCGAATGGTGTTGTGTTGATGGCAGAACAGACAAAATTGGCAGGGGTCAGTTCTGCGGTCAACATTTTAGAACACTGTGGCGTGCGTGTTCTGCAAAACAGCGATTCTTTTTACTATGTTTCTCTTCCCTTGTGCGAGTATCGCGAGTACTGGTTTGGTACATGACCGGGAACTGCGGAACAGCAAAATATGCGCTTATTAAAATATGTTTCAGCAACTTCGTAAAAATTAATTGCAGAACGCTTGATTGAAACTGTTGCGGCGACTGCTGTGAAAATAGGGTGCTGAACGGTTCATTAACACTGTCGAGGCAACTGTTATAAAAATATGTTGCCGAATGGCTCATTCCAGACTTGTGCCTATCTCAAATACTCTACTCAAGATACTGTATTTCGAATACTTCTTGAAGTATCTTGGTATCTTGCAAATACTTTTGATCGAGGGTATTTGATACTGTATTTTAATTAAATTTCTGAGTTTCTTGTACACATTATCTCAAATACAATTTTGACATTCCGCCATTTTTCTGGTTTTTCGGTATGAAGTGGCGTGGGCGTGGCACGAGCAAACGTGAACATTCTGTCGAGCAATAAAATCCTGTTGCTAGCTCCGATTAGCTACGGTTACTTTGATTGAGCTCGTAAAAACATCGCTTTTTTGCCGATTGTGACATATTTCATCCCGAAGTTCGTACAATGAAGGCTTTCCCTTCGCCTTCCCAAAGGCGCCTATTGTTTCCTAGAGTTTCCCCCAAAAAATCCTCAAACAAAAGGGGTGGTTTTACGGAAGTAAAGATTGCCACACTGAGGCGCAACGCAGACCCCGAAACGACCTACGACAACAATGCAGACTTGAGTGTCAAGAAAATAACAAATAGAAGAAAATGAGAAGTGGACACGCACAAAACAATACATTTTTGTTTTGCTTTTTGTATATTTGGACTCGCTATGGCAAAACGTCGCGGTTTCTTTTGTTTCTTTTCTTTTTGTTGTCACTCCGTCACTTATTGATCTCGAGAACACTGTCAGTAAGCGAACATTGATGAGCAGAGAACAGGACAGGAAACGAACTACGAGCTGGATGACCACTCAAAATGCCGACAAAGCGTCCCCCAACGTTGGGTGCCTTTCTGAACGCAACCTACTTGAAGAAGGTGCGACCACTGCCGTGGCTATTATGTGGGTTATCTTTGTCATCCATTCACTCATATCCGTATCCCAAGTTCGTTTCTAGTGAACTTTGTAGTTAAACGATGCGTCTAAGGTGCGCCGCAAGACGTGATATTCAGCGATGTCACTATTGGCGAGGCGCTCTGACTCGTTTGTTGCCCCCCCCCCCACCCCCCCCCCCCACCTCGGTGTTTACCCAACACAAGGCCTGTGCACATGCGCACATGCCTTGTGTGAATGTTCATGTCATCTTCTTTAATAAAGCGGGGGGAACAGTGTAGTGTAAAAATGCTAATAATAAACGAAGTGATGGTAAGTGCCGGATCTCTCCCGAAAGCAGTCACCAGAGGATGCGAGCTTGAGGGCTTTTGTGCTGAGCTGGGCACCGTGCATGCTGCATTGTTCGTGCAGGCTGGAGTGGTAACAGAAGAGACCCTCCGCCCCCTCACCGGAGAACACGAACTCCAGCCAAACGCTGCAGCGTTCGGTTATATCAGCCGTGTGCTGAGTCATTGTATTCGTTGTCCCCATCCGTGTAGTTCTAAAGTTAACCACTTGGGGCGCCGCGGTCTTATCTCCTTCCAAATAGCTAAAGCGGCCTCTTGTTGTCCCAGAAATGTTTTGTAACATGTAGCAGCAATATTGCCTCGCGTTGCCGAGCGAGCGCGTGGCCAAATGGTTACCACGCTGGGCTCTCGCGCGGAGGCTCCGGGTTTGATTCCAGGGAGCGGACTCCTCTTTTATTTATGCTTTTAACTTGACACTCTTGTAAGTTCGAGAATCTTGTCGTCTGATCGAGTTACGAATGTTCTACGTGCCAAACGTTCTACGCCGAATCTTCCAGAAACCCACGCGAGTGCAAAAGGTGCTCCGAGTGGCGGTCCGGAGTCAGTCTCGTCCCAGCGCTCGATCCTGATGTTTTGCCGACATCGCCGCCTGCGACTCTAGCCTTTCTGTATTGTTTTGGGCACAAGTTCGCCCCCGTCAAACGTTTAGTTTGATCAGTTATTCGCCGCCTTATCATTTGTCATTCGTGAGAATATCCTGCTCCATATATACTTCGTCTCACCCTACGATGGACTAAAGGCAAAAGCTAAGGACCGCCAGATCCAATCACGAGCCATTTAGAAATTGTGTGTTATTTCGCTCGGCGCACGATCGGTACCCGCGTCTCAGATCACTGATGGGGATGGGCGGAGAGCGGTTCGAATCGTATAGCAGGAAATGACTTAACAATTTTAGAGTGCGAACAAAGCCACGACGTACAGGCTCTTTGAAGTGTCGAAGCTACAGAAATGATGCAGCGCTTTTCGGTTCGAAGCATTATTCGTCCAACCCAAATCAATGCTAAGCATGTCATAGTTTAGCGTGCAACGTGATTGGACCTGGCGGCCCGTGGCTTCAGCATTTAGTCTATCGTAGGATGAGACAAAGTATAGTTGTACTGCATAAAATAGCCGTACGATACTTTTTTTTTTCTCGTTTTGTGTTGTTGCGTGCCAATAAACCATTCTGGGAAACAAGATTTACGCAGCCGTAGAATTATCGTTGTCACTGACATCGATCTTCCAAGTATCTTCCAAAGTAATTGAATTACATTTCGAAGTATTTGTACTCTACTCAAGATACTTTACTGTGAAAGTAACTTGAGTAGTGTTTTAAATACTTTATGAAGCAAGTATTTAGTAACTTAACTTAAATACTTTTATCGAGTATTTTGTCCAGCACCGGCTCATTGACACTCTTCCGGCAGCCCTTCAGAGGCAGAACTTCAAACACTGCCCTTACGCCGCATTTACACTGGCAGCTCAACCACAACCCCGAAGTGGTTGCCAGACGATTCTTTATGGTGTAAGAAGACTACCCAATCAATATTTTGCTACAGGGTCAGATGTATTTTTAATAAAGTAAAAAAACGCAACTGCTCGAAACTGCAACCAAAACTGGACTAGGGAGGAAGAAGAAATTCAGAGGAGGAGAGAGTTGGCGAGAGTCACGTGGCTGTGCAACTTTGATTTTTCAATTAACCTATTTGCAGTTTTTAGAAGACACAACAAGTGGGTATCATATTTCTTTTCTATTTTTAATATTTTGTGTGTGCCCTCGATTATCCACCATTTCGATTATAGTTGGTGGTTGTGACTAAACCATAGAAAACGGCACGTGACCACAGAGAAGAGAGCGAGTGCGACTCAAACTGGCCAGTTCTCGATCGACAGTTTTCGGGCGAAAAGAAAACGAATTTCGAACCCCAAATTGTTTTCTGTCACCTCACAGAGTTACCTCACTGAGCGGTTGGGCTTCCGTATGCCATGTACAAATAAAAACCTTGGCGAGCGAGAATACCCGGTCTGCGTCCCTTTAAGGCTTAGGCCCCACGGCGGCCATGAAAAAATGAAGAAATGAGCAGGTGTTTGAATCGCGAATCTTACGCTTGGTTGCTTCCTAAAATATTTATTGTATGCGAATATCTAATAGTAAATGTTTTTTTTTTTTTATTTTATATAAAGTATATATGAGTATATTCGAAATTATGCTCGCTGGAAACATGTGAAAAGTGACGTTTTTTGGACGTAAATGGTTTGGTAGTACCAATGGGCAGGGTTTCATGTTTTACCGAATCAGTTAGAACTTTTAAGAGGTGCAGATAAAGAGTGCTTGCTTTGTATATTGTGGCCCTTTTTTCATTTTTAACTTATATTAAAAGGTATATTTCTTGCGAAATAGGCTTGATGGGAATAAATGTACGATCAATGTCCACGACAACTGCTCGGTATTTGCATCTGAAATTTGTGTCTGTCATTAATAAGTATAGCACCAAAATGTGTGCCAAATGTTACTACGAATTATGGTAGATGTTTGTTGTAAGGCTCGCGAGAAAATGAGTAAAATGGTAGAAATAGGCAGTGTTTTTAGTACAAAGGCACCGCCATTAGTTTTCAACACAAGGTACCCGAACTTCTTGCACACAATGTTAAATATATGCTCGTTTGCATATCGTGGCCCTTTTTTGAATTTTGTTTGGTGTTTTTGAAAGTAATTTTAACTGCACATAAATGTACTTCATTTTTAGACGCAAAAGGATAATTTTAATGTATGTTTTATCGCTTGAAACGTTACGTCAGTGTAAGCAAGAGAGATTACTATCACGTATGCAAATTACCAGCTTCTGATTTCAATGCAGAATGCTGGGTTTCTTGACATTCTGATCTCAGTAAGCGTTGCTCAGTTTCCTCTAAACTCCACAAAAAAAAAAAAAAAAACATAATAGCAGGGTATTTTTTAGTTTTGATGGCTGATTGTGCCATCTTTTGAGTTCTGACAAAACTTGAAGAACTACTTGTTCAGGAAAATTCCCAGGGTGGCGCTGACTTTGCCCTTGGCGTTAAAACGCTTTCAAGCAACTGTGCATGAGCGCAATCACGACTGACTCTTCCTTTCACTGATTCGGTACGCTTCATTTCATCCTTGTGGTCGGGAGTCATGTTATTGAGTTTTATACAGAACAGCTATATGTCCAAAACGTTGTCTTGGGGTTAATTCGTTATTACCCATTTTAGCGGATGGGAACAGAAAACCGGTTGTTGGGAAACAAATCTGACGCCCAGGAAAAAAGTCTCATAAAACCCTTACCCGTGAAGTGCGCTGCCAAAAGCATTGCACGTTGGGCTAAACCCCTCCTAGGTCGTCTTTCTTTTGATACATTTTTTTTTTCATTTATTGAAATACTACTAATGTCAGACGATCAACTTTCACGGTGTTAGTTTAATAAATTGTGTTGTGTGTATACTTATACAGTCTAAAAAAGTCAGCTGTAGTTGAGAAATTTAGCCAGTGAAGTACAACCGCAAGCTTTGGGTCTTTAACGTGCACCACGCAGTAGTGATACACGACCGCACGCCAGTACGATGCTCATCCAGATTCAAACGGGCAAGGGTGGGGATTGAACCCAGCATACCTGGATTCTTTAGCGCGAGCTGTCACTCCACGTGCTTTGAGCTGTTGTGCGCTCGGTTGGCTAGGTGCGCTAGTTCACTCGGCCATAGATCCCCTCGTAAGTTTAGTAACACAACAACTCCAAGCTTCCAATGTTCTTTTACAGCCACCATGACGCTTGCGCTTTGCAACTAATGATAAGCAACCAAGATAACAACTCGTGAAGTTTCCTCGCGCTTCTATTTTGATCTTGCAAGTATATGCAATCAGTGTTGCGAAATAAAATTAAGCGAGAGGATCAGTACTGCTCTGCCATGTCCTTCCATGGCCGGGCTAGAGAGCGTCTTTACTTGCGGCCTTCACACTCGACTAAGAGCAATGGAACTTTTTCAGCCGCCTGGGGGTGTGACCACACTACCTTGCCCAACACTGCCCGAGCCATCCTGAACAACTGTTCCCCGACCACTGCGATTAGAAAAATGTGCCAATATACTTATCTGAAATTACTGCAGTGAGGCGCTTGAATTATTTTTCAGCGTATGAGAATTAAACGCTTCTCTATAGTACCTCGTTTCTTGAGGAGCTGGAGAGGAAGAGGCGTTACACATAAGTCTATGCAGGCAGAGGCCTCATGACCTGTGCGTCCAATTACTCCTGAAACTCCTTAACTCAAGCACAGAGCAAAGAGGTCAACACGGTGAGACGGACGTGCCTCTCAGTGGAAATTAAAGCGCTGAAGGAAGGGTATGGTTGCAGCGACCCCTTCGAGTTGCGGCTGCAGGGAGCAATCAATCTCCGTACATCGGCGAGCTGGAGTTCACTCCAGCTCGCCGATGGTTCTTTCACCTGCTGAACGAAGCAAGCGTTTGTTCATCAGCAGATTTAGCTTTAAAACTAAACACATCAAGAGAATAACGTGGAGGGAAACATTGCGCTGCAGAACCCAGGGATCATCAACTCGAACCAGGCCGCCACACGTTTCGATCTCAATGAGCATCGTACAAGCGTGCCAAATTTCTCGCCCACATCGGACGCAACACGTGCCTCTAGCTGTAGTTTAACTTCCCGCTTCCTGAATATCTAACAAAAATTATGGTGTATTGGCAAAAAAAGGAGCAGACGTCATTGCGTTTCAAGGTCACGTGCGCCGCCTCACAAATGCTTGCTAATCCCCGCATTACGCCACTCCGCCAACAACTGGAGATTTTACTACCATTCTGGTGAAAAACATAACATGGCGTCGCGCGACAAGTTCGATGTTGTGTGTAAAAACATGGTTGAAGTTGGAGATCACTTTCTTTATGCACCAACAGCTCCAAGGTTGATAGCCTGGCATTGGGATTACTTTTGCTTTCTTCAACGTTAATAGTAACATCGTCAGAGTGTCAACTTTGACGTTGTTGGTTTGAAAATGTAGCGACTTCAAGCGTCCACCATGTTTTTTCACTATATTATGCAACTAATTCAACTGATCGTTCGACGCCATCTTCCTTTCTCGCCGGAGCGATGGGACATTCTGTAGGAAGGAAACAGCTTGTCTTCGGCTCCCTGAGGAGTACGGGGATTAGCAAGCGTCCGTGACGTGACCAATGTAACCTCAAAACACGGTGACGTATATTCCTCTACCTGGATGAAATCAGCGTCGTGTGAGGACGCCACAAGAGCAATGTCAGACCGTAAACTTTTACAATGTTGGTGTAAGAATACAACGACTTCAAGCTTCCCACATGCTTCGTGCACACGCCATCAAACTTATCGTTCGACGCGATATTTCTTTTAATCTGGCACACGTGACCTAGAAGCGCGATGACGTTTGCACCTCACTGTGGAAGAAATACATGTCGTGTGAATACATCGTTAGGGACTTCGGTATGAGAGACACATGGCGACGTGGGAAAGCCGGCTCACGCATGCACTGCAGCGCAAAACAAACTTCGATCTTGCTAAGATTTAGCTTGACATTCCTCCAGACGTAACGTATTTACACGTCGACATTGTTAAAAAAAAATGAAGTTGCCTTTCATTTGGGTAAGATAGGTGCATACCACGACTACGATCGGGGAGTCAATACTTCACCCCCCAATTCGAAAAGTAGTCCCATAAACTACACATAAACTGCACAAAACGTGAGAGAAAAAAATATCTTGTGGCGGCTTTCAATTAGATTGTTTCTTCTTTTGCGGGGTATATGCAAGTTTTCCTTTACAAAAATGAAACAAAGATAAGAAGCCTTACACGAGCCATTGGTCGTAGTGTGCGGGAGAATGGGCAGTTGTAAAAGCGTGAAATGTCGTGCTAGGCTTCTTGGCGCATCGACAATACCTTATTTGCCCCAGGTGCCCTGGTATCCCACATAGGATTTTCATAGGGCAATATTTATAAGCTTTTTGTTGTCGTAAAACAATTTTAGTCGGTTGAATTTTTATCTCATTTCAGGCACAAGTTTAAGGTTAAATTTTGTATAAAAAAAAGGCGTTTTGGAGAAATTCCTCCAAGCTTGGCGGATTCTTTGCTTCGAATTTATTGATCATTAAGCGGCAAAGGCGAAAGCTGGTGTTTATTTCACCTATCCAAAATCGCATGTTTGACCGCTTGCTATCCTTACGTTTCTCAGACTACTACAAGATAGCTTTTTTGTGGCAATTTCAAAATATATTTTATGACGCTTAATAAATAAAAAATATTTTCTAATAATTTTAGAAAGAAAAAAAAGTCGAAACTCTCTTTTTAATGACTTTTGACAAAGTTTGGCAATATATTACATGTGACCTACATAAGGTATTTTAAGAACCTACATATCACCGAAAAGCTCAAACGTAGCTCCTGTAGTGCTTATGAATTCAATAATAAATATCTAAAATAGGATCCGTTATTTCCATGTGAGTTTCCCCCAATAAATTAAAGGTTATTTTTACCCTAAAAATAAACTACGCACACTCTAAAGCTCATTTTCCTCCAAAACGTAGCGCTGGGAGGCCAAAAGGAATGCCAAAGTTTCAGCACTAACCGTTACTGCATTCAACAGTTATACAGGATTTTCTGATCTTTTAATGGGGAAATGGCGGCCGAGTGACAGAGTTCTCGAATACATGCAGCTCTTGTGCGGCAGTTGCCGAAAACGGGAGAAAATGAACCCCATTTTCCAAAGTGAAATTTTCAAGAAAATTACTTCATATTTTTTTAATAAGATACACGTTAAGATTTAAACTTTAGCATATGGTTCAGACCGCTAGCACTATATGTGGGCGGAGAATAAATGTTCGGCGATACGCAGTTTATTTTTGTTGTGAAAATAAATAAATAATTTTTTTGGGGGGACATGCTATATATTTCCATGAGCAAATATTTTGAAAAACAAATTGGAAACCTTTTTTCTTTAAAACAATTTTCTTATTTGCTTCGTAGTTTACAAGTAACAACCTATGATTGTGCTCTACAAAGATATAAACAGAACATATACTGTTTCGTTCCTATGACTCCAATTTCAATTTGAAACTTATCAGCATTGCGTTGTGAGATCGTCCTCGCATAGATGATATTCTGGACAATATTGTGGCATTAATATGGAAAATTTCCTCAAATTAATAATTCTCACGTAAGCAAAAAAGTACCTAAAATAGTGTGTAAAGCGATTTAAAAGTGATTTTACTCCGAAACAAAGCTTGCCGTTTTCGAACGCACATTTAACAAGATTCAAGCTTTATTTTCGTTTCTAAATACAAAATACTATACATTTTATTTATATTTCATGATAGATCACAATCAAAATGGCTTTGATGAAATATTTTTACATTTCATATTAAAACTATATGAAACAAAAATAGCTACACCTCAGTTATCTGGTCAAAGTTTCTTTATGTTTAATTTAGAATAATAAAATCTATTTTGAAAGTGTCCGAAAAGAGTCCCAGTGGAATTGCTTGATAAATAAAAAACAATAGCGAGTGGTCAAATTTTCGACGGCCGACAGGTGAGACAAACGTCAATTCTGGTCTCGGCCGCTTCAATAGCAAATATATACAAAAACAAGTATCCACCAAGCTTGCGGTGTGCATTTCCTTTCATTTCAAAAATGAACCCAAAATTATATATTTTGTCAAAATCAAAATATCGACCCCAAAACCTTGGCTGAATTGGCAAGAGAAAATCCAGATACTTTTTGCACTTTGATAGCGATACGGTATGCATACGGAAAGGCACGGCGAAGTATCGAGTATAGTTAGCGGAACAATCTACTCAACCTCACTTTGTTCGCACCTCAAGGAATACCGTAAGCACAATATTTATTCAGGCATTTTAATTTAAGAACTATGCAGCGCCTTTCTGCGAAAAAGCCTTTTGAGACAAAACCCCGAAACTGATAGAAAACGAAGGACGACACAACAAAGTACTTCGTTTTTTTGTTTTTTTTTTCAAGTTTCGGGGTTCGGTTTAAAATATGTTCAACCATCTCAAACTAGTTTGAGTCCTAACGTTTTATTAATATAAACAGCGTTCTGTAACATCCAGTCGCCTTTCGAGTTTTATCGTATTGACCAGACAAATCAATCGCCAAGCGTTGCTGAAAATCCTAGCAGACGTCCTCGTTAAACGGTCTCGAAAGAGAGGGCCTGCTGAACAATTATGTCAAGTATTTTTCAATTCACAAAAAAAAAAAGAATTAAAAGTCAACCCGCAAGTTCTTTTTCTCAGTTCGTGATGTCTTCCAGAAAAGCATGCAGGAATTACTGCACCGCAGATCAGAAGCCCATATCACAGAATAAAAGAAACCCAGCTAGGCACCATCCGATAGATGAGATGGCTGGGCTACACTTTAAAACATTTTTTCCCCATTTTACGGCAAAAATTGTTGGTTCAATAATGCAGAGATGGTTTCCCGTAATCTAGAAACTGGACCGTCTGTAAAAATAAGGCATATAATTTCGTAAAATTACGGGACCTGCATAGCTCACATTACGGACAGTCATTCGTTTTCCCCCCAATACAGCAAACGTTGCCGGTTCAATATTGCCGGTGTGATTTCCCGTTTTCTAAAAATAGGACCGTCCGTAAAAACAAGGAACATATTTTTTTTTTTAAATGACGAGGCGTTGTAGTTCACATTACGGACAGCTATCAGTACGAAATATGAAAAATGTCCACTCTAAATAACGAAGCATCACACCTTTTCGCCTTATTGAAGGACAAAGCTACGAGTCATCCGCACAAATCCTGCACCTCCGATACATCAGGTGACTCCTCTGGCAGACCTCCAACACTGCCAAGGGAGTCATCTGGGGCATCGGAGGTGCAGGACTGGTGCGGATGGCTTGTAGATTTGGCGTTCAACAAGACGGAAAGGTAGAGTGCTTCATTATTCAGCACGGACAGCTTCCATGTTCAAGTAAGATCAAGTCACGTGAAGCTTTGGGGTAAACGACTGGCATAAATAGTACATAGATTCGGCATTTAGTATATGAACTTGAATAATTTTTTGCCGAGGCAAGGAATAAAAGAGTTTATGTTTTGCAAAAGAAAGACAGCACACAACTTACACTACACGTTCCCAGGATTTTGTTTGTGTGACATCACTGCTCCTATATATGACAGCTCAACAAACAAACCATTTAAAAAGTCTTGAAACAACACCTTTATTGGAAAGCATGGCTGGCTTTAAGTTTGAAGAAATATTACATTATCTTTTTCCTTGTACTGGCCCCTCCATGCTTGTGTTTTTGTTGTCATTCAATTAATACCTCCTGGATACCCTTATGGTGCAAGTAAGGGCACCTTGAAATAAAGAGCAGAAGATGAGAAATCAATACGCAATCAAAACTACAATTGCACATGAAATATGACACAAACCTATCATAAATTCAAACGAAGTGAAAAGTTAAAATGATTTGAATAACTAATACTTCAAGTTCATGAGAAAAAAATAAACTACCAAATTAAGATTCCATAAACATTCGGTTGTATTAGGCAAATTCAATTCAGCCACACCTTCTCTAGTGCACTTCCCAACCCACCCTAATTCAAATTAACCATTTAGCCTTTTTTATTTTATTTCTTCGGCAATTTATAGTCTAAACTGCTTTTTTTAATTTTTATTGCACGAGCGGCCCGGGTTACACGTGCAATAAAACTTTTAAACGTGTGTACAGTAAAACACGGCACGTGCTGCCACCTCTGCAGCGCCGCAAAGTATGCTCTGCACGAGCCTGGGTCATCCAAAACAGCATTGAGGCGAGCGGGGGTACGCGGTCGAGCTGCACTCGTCCGAAATGATTTGGGGACAGCTTTAGGTGAACGCGCCAGGTTCGTTTAAAACGGTTAAGGGGTTCAAGGTATAGTTTCTCGGGCATACTGGAATCTGAACCTTTTTCCACTGGCTGAGCATTTAAAGTAACATAATACAGCAATGTATTTGCCATTGTTTCCTTCACTGGCACAGGCTTTTGCAACTAGGTCAGACGAGCCTGAAAAAGAAGCGGAAGCACTTTAAGAAATACGAGTTGGGAGCGGACTTCTACAGGGGTTTCTGCCGTGAATTCAGTATTTTCACTAAACTTGGACGGGAGTAAACATAAGCTGCATTTATTCGGAAACTTATGTGCAGCGATTGCGACAGGGCATGTAGTGAGCCTCTCTGCCACCTGTTCTATTCGAAGCGTGACATCATCGTTGGCACCCTCAGTTAGCTTATTGACGAGCAAGGATCATCTGACCCCGCTGATGACGTCACCTTTGCTAGTTTTCATCTCCAATTTTGCGCGCCGTTGCACTCGGCGTGCTGCAACAGGTGGGGCTACGTAGAAATTTAAATTGGCAATTAAGACGGTTTTTACTAAAGAGATTGAAAGAAAAGGTTTACAATTTTTTAAGGTCCTCACAATAAAAATAATGTATATTTTAATTTAAATTTAGGGCCTCTTCTCATTTTCTTTAAACATAGTGCCTACAGAGTACTATATTAACCTGAAATGCAAGTTCCCTGGAATGCTTGTTACACCTGACATCTCCCCCAAGTTCAAATTTCCAACATGCATGGAATTAGTACTTTAAGACAGGAGGTACTTGGGGGGTCTCGGACCCCCGATTTTTGTGGGGGAGGGGGGGAGGGTCCACATTTCCTATGCAATAACCATAAGTGTTGAATATTGCAATAAATCATCGTCAGTTTTCCAGTGATTAAAGTTTTGTTTAGTAAACGGAGAGGAGTGCCGCCAGAGACTGACACTTGAGCACGCTTTTCGCGCACAGAGCTCTTCTTGCAGCGTGAGCGCCTTCTTCACGCTCCGTGATGTCTCGTCCTTAAAAAAGACGGCTGCGCCGACAGAAACGCTGTCGAGACGAAGAGTGCAGCCGAACTCTTGCCCTTTTTCAGTTGAGTAATGTTTAATTCAGCAGGTAAAACTGAGTTGATTCGAAAGCCAAGACAGCAATTAGCGTTTAAGAAAAGGTTTGTTCGTGCATCTCGTGAGAAAACAAATTAATGCGCTATCTATGAAACTAGCCTCGTCAAGATGAAAAAAGAGTCGGGTTGCTGCCCTTTTTACAATGCTTAGCCGGGAAAATAAAGATGCTTCATTTGAAAAGCTGACTCATCAGTCAGCATTGCGGGAAAGTTTTCTTTGTGCATCACGCCTGAAATACAAATTGAAAGGAGGTTCATTGGGTTTCCCGGTTTGACAACTTCGACAATTTTCTGCCTTGAAAAGAAAATTCAAGAATGCTGCCTTTCATTTAAATCTGCGCAGGATGCTTTGTCAATAAATATTTGGTAATGTTAACTTTCCGCATTTGTGGTCGAAGTGAGTCTCTAAATATTTCAGGAGTATTAAAATATTTGACGAAACTTCACAATGTCACTGTATTTTATTACTTTACACTCCGCTGTTCCCCATAAGTCTTAATTTTTCTTCGGAATATTTTCAACTTCTGCCACCCGAATCCACGAGATTCCGAAATAGTCATAACTGTGCAATAGGAAGGGGCTCATGCAGCTTCTCAACTGTTCTAGTGTGTCACAGTCTCGTAGGCTATGCTACATTTAGTTGCTGCGCTCGAAGTAAGAGTAAAGAAGCAGGAACTCAACACACTCAGCAACTGCATGAAGCTATACAACTCACACTGTGAGGTTAACAAACCATACACCACATAAGGTGCTTCATCTATGTTGAATGGCTCCAAAAATGTGTCAATGCTCTTGACTAGCAGTGACTGGCCACGGCTAGCATTGACTTATTGTCCGCAGGAGTGAAACACTGGTTTAAGTCTGTAGTTCTCAAATGGGGGCCCGCGGACCCTTTCGGGTCAGCGAAGACATTCTAGGGGTCCGAAAAGCCCAGCCTTATCAGTGAAGCCCGGCGATAAAAAGTGTCTTTTTTCAGGTTCAAAAGAAACGTTCCAGTTTTTCGAATGAGTTCTTTCGTGTATCTTTCAAAAATAGTAGTCTACTTGACACAGCTCTTAGTTATATTCATTTATTAAATCATTATCATAATTAACGTATACGTTTCTCTTCTCTCCACGAATGGGGTCCTCCATCATCTCCGCCGATCAACAAGGGGTCGGGGAAACATCCTTGGTTGAAAACCATTGGTTTAAGGAATGTCCACTTTCATGCATACAATTTATATGGCTAGAAGAGACAAAACACCTTGTTAAAAATCAGCAGTCCAATCAATGTGCAAATTTTACAGTTCAGGGCTGCTGATGGCGATTTCCCCCACTAGTGCTCATTGAAATCAGTGAGGGGAAAGAGGTCTATAAAGTAAACGCAGTAATGAAAAAAGTGCAGGTGCTCACTTGACACGCATCTTTGGAAGCGGGTTTTAATTTGCAATTACATATTGCCCCTCGAACAGAACTGCTACTTGAGCAAAAAAAAAAGAGACATCTATCATTATGTACACCTTTTTTGTTGCTGGAATAGAAAAACAATATAACTTGTTAGAACTGAATTATTTTCCCTCTTAAAATTTCTGCCTATTGAAGAAGTAAAATTGGCACAGAGATTCTCTAGAACATAAGTGTGAATGGTGATAGCGCAATAATCCCAAAAGTAAGTTTTCAAGGCGATATAGCAGAACTACAAAGGGCATCGCAGCTAAAGTTCGGAGCTTTAGCTAAGAAGGCTAAGGATGACACCAATGACAAGCCACCTGAGCTCCTGCTTTCGGAGGTGTCGCCCAGTCGCCCGCGGCTTCCCTGAATATTTGAATTATCGAGAATTGTATGACTTTGGGTGCCGTAAACTATCTAATGCGTCATACCACATTGAGGCAAACTTTGTGTTATCATACCTGGTTTCCAAGTAAACATTTTAAGTGGATGCAAGAAAGTGTTCACACTTGATTTTTATCAGTTTTTTGTTTTTGAGATATAATTTACCAGATACGACTTTTTGTGGTCTAACAGAGTTTGAATTAAAGCATTTCCACTACATTTGAAGCAAAAAGATGGTTTGATAGTCACAAAGGCAAACGTTTGCATACCCTGTTTAAGGTTTTTATCTCACATCATTCAGAAGGCGCAAAATTTTTTAATGCATCGGACCACGTTTGCAGCTGTTCCTCTTACTACCTTCTGCAGGACTGATGCCGCACATCTGCCTGTTAAGTTATCAACCATGACACAAAATGCAGTTGCCGAAACAGTTGAAGGTTTAATAACAAGAACCGCCTATTGTCACTGGTGGTTATAATGTGTTGTTCAATATTATTTGTTTCCCTTCCATATGCAGTGATGTCTCGTTCATATGTACACCTCCGTGCCCCCGAGAAGTCGCCCATAATGCGAGCTGTCTATAATGACCAGACAAAAATGCTTGTATTCACACATTTCGTCCCCCAAGAACGTCGTCCATATATCGAGGTATTCATATTAGCGGGGTCCATATGAACGAGACGTCACTGTACTCCAGAACAAGGGTTCTCAAACGTTTCTATCTCCAGGAACCCCACTTTGGATAGACTCTGATGAATCCTTCATAGCCTTAGTATAGACACAGTAGGTCAGTGAGAAGGTTAGACCTCATAAACAATAAATCAAATGCCAACTAGTGTTTCACCCAATTTTGTGTCAGGGGGGGGGGGGGGGGGGGGGGGCTCAGATCTGCTAAGATACTGCTTAAACTAGAAAAAACACTTCGCTTAGGGGTAGCAACGATCAAGGACATTTGGAAGCTCTGAAAATTCACAAAAGGTATGCTGGAAAACACCTGGGTTTTTAGGAACCCAGTTTGAGAACTCAAGCGCCGAAAAATGGTTGCATCAAGTGGAGAATGCTACCTTAAAGGGGCCCACCAACAATTTTTTGACTGGTTTGAAGTTCGCGCTGAAACGGAGCTCCATGAAAGCAGGAACACCGAGGGAAAAAAATATTACAGAAATTCGCAATATTTTGTGAGTTATTAGCAAATTAAATATTGCAGAAAACAACTTTAAAGCAAAACATTGCGCTTCATGACGTAAAATGAAACAGTTTAGCGATTGGAGCAAAGCGGTTGGCCAATTGGACGCGAGTTTGGTTGATAGCCCGTCGGCCCGGTTGGCCATTAGGCCTCGCTGCAACCATCGTAGCTTTGGAATCGGGTTGCCAACATCGATGAATTTACCGGGCTTATCAGATTTTGAGCGCCGAATTCTTAAAAAGGAGTGCGGAGCTGGGCGTCGCGCCGTACGAGGACACACCACGCAAGCGCCGCGACGAGTCTGCTTCGACAGCCGCGGAAGCCTCGTCTCCCGCAACTCCGCCACCGGAGCCACCTCGGCGAGTAGGAGGTACTCCGCCGCTGGGAGGCGCGCATGAGCGACGAGGCGTTGTTTTCGCCCTTTTTGAACTTTAATTTGCAACTTTATTAGCTCTATAAAAACGACTTTTTAGAGAAATAATGACGGTTAACGTGTGATATACTTTATTCCGCTTCAAAATGTCTGGGACGGCTCTCGTCAATCACGAAACCCAGTGAATGTGACGTATAGTGAAAGGGAGCGCCATTATGCGCGCGCATTCGGCACCACGCGGCGCCACCGTCGGAGGAGGTGTTTCCGAGTTGTCAAATTAAAATATGATGCGCTAATATTTTTAAACTCTTTCGTTGTCCACTGGGTTTCAGGGACCACTAGCGTGGAGAAACCGCAAAAAAAAGTAGACGCTCAAATACTGTTGGAGGGCCCCTTTAAAGGCTGGTCACATTATAAAAATGTCTAAATGCTTAGTGCATCTGGAATTTAGAACTAAAGTTGAGTTCACTTGCCTCTGGATTAACTTCAGCGTTGCCTCTACATCTTTCGAATAGATCATGTTAAAGACGTAATATGCACAAAAAAGAAGGCATGCTGCCTCGTGGAAATCAAATCGTTCATTAACCAAAATTTGTTGCCCGACAACTAACTACCCAGCAGCTCCGACTGAAAATGCTTCCAGCACAGACAATTCAGGTGTGTATTTTATTTACGTCCTCACTTGGCGCATCATCAAGTTTTAGAAGTGCATATCTTAAGTTAGAGGCCGGTTCATGTTGCAGAAATTTTGACGTCGGCGTGGGTAACCCGATGTATACATAATTCACGAAGGTACCTTTTATCTCTCCCTATACTAATGTTCAAATCAGAATCTGTTGTTCCTCGACCACGGTCATTACCGAATTTTCGTAGAACGTACACAGGAGCGAGTCATTGCCAGCACGAGCTTGTCATCACTTTGAGCATGAATTGTGCATGCGTCTGCAATTCACAATGTGTGATCTACGGAAATTAAGTATTGCGCCAAGCCTCGAGCCATTTCATTGCCAAAGTAGCACGCATTATTTATTAAAAATTTAAATTTATTACCTTGTTTGAGAGAACACAATCTGTTCTCCCTTAATCAGGATCAATTGTTCATATTAAAATATTTGTCAAATAATGGCAGATTCACACGATGGATTGCATCGCTATTTTCGTCCGTCGACAAGTAATGACGTGACCATCACGTCGGCGATTCCAGCGATTCGCATCTTGGTTGCGGACGCGCAGACTGAAATAGGCGAGCCCCTTTCCATGCGCAGATGTTTGGTAGGTGATGGACTTGAAAGACATTTACGATAGTTTAGGAACAGCAGAATAATCTTTTTTTGTTTTCGAATGAGCCAAACAAAGATGGCGCACCACTGTGTTCTGTTCATTCACCACTTGGTTTTGTTGACCCACTCTTGGTTCCACGCGTGAAAGAAGCTGCAGGTTCTGGTACTTTTCCGGGTCGGTGTCAAGAAGTTTCTGTCAAAACTCGTCTAGCACACCGCAATCTTTCCTGTACGTCCATTCAGTTTTTCATCCAACAACAACTTTCTTACGGCTGTGGTGTGCTGAAGTATTGTGCTCAGCCGTGCGGTTCATAAAGGCATTTCGAAACGCCCCTCCACGCTCCCAAAACTTTAACGCTTCTCCGACCAAACTTCCTTGAGCACGACCATGCTTGTGTCATGCATTGGGTTAGTGAAGCTAGAGGCGCTTCGCGCTCAGCCGGTGAAGACGCTCTGTCTCGCTCGGTGCGTAACGGCGACCCACAACAATTATTTTCCATTATAGCGTCGTGACCATAGCAGAAAACGTCGCTTCCAATCTTGGAAAACAGTGCCGCAGTGAGATATTAGGGTTTCGCGAAACTACGCGGTTGCGAATAGATTAAGTCCATCCTCCCGTTCTCTCCTTCGTGTGGATGCGCTTGGGAGACGGACGATCCGCAGATGCCTTGTCACGTGATCAGCCCCTCCGCTGATTAGTCCATCGTGTGAATCTGTCATAAGTGGACTGGGGAGTTACCACTCACTCGACATTTCTCTTGACGTGTCTTGCACATCGTGAAACTGTTTCTTGTATCCAATTACACTTCCTCGAAGAAACAAGGACAATCCATAGTGATGTCGCGCGTTATTCATCTTACGGTGCATTAGCACATTCCACTTCATTGAATACTATGTACATGATAGTTTACAATTCTAAGTTACCGGACTGAGTTACAGGAAGTAAAAAAAAGAAACGAAAACATATACTTTAATGTTCTCATTTTGTTCTAATTTTTTCGTCAGTCCCGTATTAAAAGGCTTTCATACTAAAACTGACACTTGTATGTCATCTACCTTCCTCTTTCTTCCAACCTCCTGCCTACCAACTCAACCAACAAAGTACCCCCCCCCCCCCCCTTTTCAAACAACCCACAATTACTGGCTACCACACTGCCTTAAGACATCCCGTAATTGTACTGCGCATGTTAACCAGACTGAAGGCACACTTTTGGTCTAAGGGAATAAAGAGGTAAAAAAACTGACAAGCATGGTGTAGCCTAATTGTCACTTCTGCGCATATACAAGAACGGTTAATTTAAATTAAAAAGGTAGAAAAGCCCAAGGCAATCAGGTTGCTCACCGACAGCAACCACCAAGGGGGGGGGGGGGGGGGTGCATGTTAATGAGGGCAACTGGTCTCTAATTATATTTCCTTCCTTAAAGCTGTAATTTAGAGTTGTGAATAAAAACGATTCCAACAATTGCAAAGAAACATTTTTCTCACACCATAAAGTAGGATAACCAAAGCTCGCGAATTAACCCGATATCTTTTTCTGCCATAGTCACCTTTCTTCATTCATTTCAGATCACGATAGATTCTTGCATCTAGAATTCTTTGAAACAACTGTATACTTGCAACACTTACCCCAAGTACCTGCACCAGGATTTCGATCTTTTCTTTGAAATAGCAGGCCGCATGTGGCAGCAGCACTTTTTCTTTTGCCATGACCTCACCACGCTTTTCTGCCTCTTCTGCTTGGGCAGACCAAAACAAAACCTCCCTGTTTGAACTCTTTGCAATGAGACTGGCTAAGAATGCGGTGCATAATTTCAGTCCTTTAGCAAACGTTTCCTGCCAAAAAAATAACACATAAATTTAGGAAAACATTGTTTACAGTTCATCTTCCCTTACTTCATCCGATCATAGATTCTACCAAAATTGTATTGTAGAACCCGGTTTCATGGAAAACAAAAAGCATCCAGCCCTACAATATTGTTTTCTATCAGAATTATTTTCCTGTGGAACACTTATGGGCATGTAAAGAGCATCATTATTCATCGAAAGAATCAAGCAGTCATAAATTACAATATGGCATTTGCATATGTGTGTTACCTGTACTGGACATGAATTTTTGAGTAGTATAATATCTACTTTAGTAATGGTATCATAGAATGGCAAAAAAACTATGCTCTGCTTGGATGACAGTGGTGTAGTAGACCGGTTTTGTTTATGGCGTCGGGAGGGTGACGGCGGCTAAGGAACGGGGCATGCAGAGTGATTCATGCATATTCTTGTGCAATACATTTTGTAAGAAGAGGACAACCCACAAGCACCCCCCCCCAAACCCCACCTGCTAACAAACCAGCAGAAGTTTGTTAGCAGGAGGGGAAGGACTCAACAACTGGAAGCTCCCTTCTAACTTCGCACTGGAACGCAGTCACTATAAAATCCTGTAAGGGTGTCCTCCCCCGAGAGATCGTCCATCCCGATTTTTTGGCGAAATATTCGTAGCATAAACATTCTGAAACATACCCATACCCAGGAATCACACCGACCGTGCGATATGCGATACCGGTACGTCTTGAAAGCGGGTTCGCAGCGGGTTCCGCGCCCTTGTCCGCGATAAGCTTTCGCAATATCTGTTCCCGCGACATACGAGTTTTTTGTGAGTTCCCGCGGTTATTATCCTTGATCGGCGCGCGTGATATCGGTTCCCATGGCATGCAAGTTGACACCATAGTGTGAACACAGGACTTTGTAGCGGATTCCCGCATGTTTACCGCATTGTGAAACGCGAAGTTTGCCGTGTCCGAGATCTGCCGTATTGGTTCCCATATCAAGTGGTTTGTAGCGGCGCACCTTGTGTTCATCATTGATTTTTGAGAACATTTTGCTCTCTCATTTCCAAACATAGTCCACCCCACGTTTTTCCCTATTTATCTCTTCATATTGGTTGGGCTCCCCTACGGGATATTACGGTGGTAGTAAATGTGCTGAGCAAATTACTTAGCACTAACATGACATTAAAAATTATACACTTTCCTAGAACAGGGTATATAGAGACAACAAATTGTACCCAATACCAGGTTGTCGCCCGAAATGAGCGAATTTCAATAATTTTATTAAGAATATAAACTGAAAAAAACAGATATAAAACATTTTGTTCCTGACTATTTCGTTCCGGTCGCGACGCATTGTACCAAATTTCTGGCAGAGCTTTTATTACCTGCTACATTCCACCAGTGCTAATGCAATAATAGTTAACCGTCTAAAGAGCTGCACAACCGGTCCTTCACTCCGAGAGCTGCTGTCCACTTTTTGAACTTTATTAAATTAACTTGAGCAACCATCATTTTTGTCGACTGACTGGTGGGAGTAAACTATCGATATCGGGAATTTCTGTTCTATTTGCTACTGAATGGCTGCTTTTTGAAGATGGACGAGTAAACATATTATAAGGCAAGCTGCTTACTACCATGTACTTTCCCAGCAGGCTCGTCACATGCGTATAAAACAGAGGTTTATGAAGAAGAAGAGGTTACTCCTTCTTCATTCTCTTGCAGAGTGTACAGGATTCACGCTGTTGATGTACGCTCTTTGATCCCCATATGTAGCTGTTGACAGTTCCATTGCCCGGGACAGGTCAAGGTCCTTGGTTGCTTGTGGGCTTTTCTCTTCATCCACTCCGTGCTCTAATTGGCATCATGAATGTCCCCCCACCCCACAACATGGGCTGCCAATTAAGCAGCCATAAGAGGATTTAGGACTTTCTTTGAGGGCGAGATTCCTGTGCTTCAGAAGCTGACAAGCGCTTTCCCAAGTTTAGGTTTTCAATCCGGGTTTCTAATTGACGGAGACGGGAATCATACCCTCTGCCCCTCATCTGTCCCTCAACCCCTCGATCTCCAGTGATGTCGGAAACATCTTTACAAAATGTTCGGCCAAACGATGATGTAGTCTCTTGGGGGCCCTGATGACCTTTCATTAAGCTGTTTACGAAACCTGACAAGCTCTTGGCGGGTCCCTGGGAATTAGGGCTCTGCCCGCTGCTAATGCGTCCTGTACACTGAATGAGAATCCCAATTGTAAAATAAAACTGGTCGTCTCCAGTTCGGGCGGTCGTTGAGTTGAGAGCCACTTTGCTGTACGAAAGATGTACCTGCATCAAGCCATACAATACCAATCACAATCCGACGGTTTAGTTCCCTTTATCTCAAACAGGTGGAGGAAAAGAAAATGTCTAGCACAAGAGCAGACGCTCGTGATCAGTGAAAAACTCAATTGTTTGTCTTTCTCATTCACTGTTTTAAATTGTGCTGCAGTAAGGTCTAGTTGTTTTGTTTTGTTTTTTTAACACTGCATGCCTAAGTAGTAGGTTTAAGATATAACTAAATTTCTATTTTCGTAGTGCTGATTCTAACTACTTTCTAGTTCATAGCATAATATTAAATTCGAAATTGATTGAAAGCAAACAGGTTTATTTACACATGTACATCATAATTAAACTCAGGTTTTATATATTTTGATGTGGGTTGAAACATATCTATTCAGTTACTTTCCATTAACAAATATTGCATTTTAATACTTAACCTGCTGACTTGCACTGTGCCTGCCATATGCCACTTCTGCTTTCTGTGTTAGGCCTAACAAGCACCAAACCCATGTTTTGTGGTTATGACCATCGTGCGGGGGAGCGAACTTGCCTCAATATTTATTGTGAACACTCTTTTGTTTCAAATGGCAGTTGAATCAGACAAAAATGCAACT